>JARVGV010001587.1:4207480-4221795 GCA_031762435.1 Hypsolebias longignatus | reverse complement strand
CATTAAATCGCTAGCGAGCGTGTTACCCCACAAACGTAAACAACAGCGCGGGACCGCGGGCGGAACTAAACCACCGAATTCCGCTATGAATTATGGGTAGTGGCGCCAAATCAGGAATAAGGTGCATACCTCGCTGCAGCATGCGGAACGGGGCGGAGACGGACCACTTGCTGTCCGTCTCCGCACCTTCGCTCCTTATTTGGAAATACTACTCCGTCACTACGGTTAAGGTTAGGGTGGGGCTTACGGTTAGGCTTAAGGTTACAGTTAAGGTAAGGGTTACGCTGACCGTTAGGTTAAGGGATGTACACAAATGATTATGAAAATGGCGAACCCGCAACTGACAGGTCAGTCCCCGCCCCATTCCGCATGCTGCAGCGAGGGGTATCTCGATTCATCCGGATGCATGACTGAAATTCGCCCGTGTCAACGCAAATATTTCCCTCTAATTAACATACGCAAAACCTCCGTTTCTCCCCAACGTGTCCGTGTAAACAGGGCCTAAGCAGAACAGCAGAGAAAACGGTGCCGTTTCACACAAAATACGCGCCGTGTAAACGGCCCCTGTTAAGTCCTGTCCATAACCCACCAAATCATTTGCAAACGAACCGAGGCACCGAGCCTTACTTCATGGTGATCCTCCACGATCCAAACGGGCAGTTTCCGGTAGAACCTTTTCGGCGGAGCAGAGCTCATGGTGACCGATGGTTCCGTCAAATTACAGAAAATAAACTGGTCTGAGTGACACTGTTGGTTCCGTCCGTCCTTCGGAAGAACAACTTCAGCCTCACCGGAAGTAAACCCGCGCCTCATTGAGGGGGGCTGGCCCGCTGATGTGACGTAACTGTGTGTCCTATCCGCCATATTGGATGAGTCAAAGCCGCGCTGTGAACTAATAAAAAATAGGATTTCAAAGCGCATTTTAACGGTAAATTTTATGTTAATGCCCCAGCTTATTTAATTCACACAAACACAGGAAACAAGTACCAAAACAATGTATGTGTTCTTTCACATTTTGGTTCTTTCACTTGTAGATACAGTAATTGTTTGAATTGATTGTTTTAAAAAGGGGCAGCTGTAATAAGATTTTTTCTTCTTTCTGCCACCTTTCATTTTATGTTTTGTTTTAATAAGAACACGTGTTTGTTGTTATATATTTATTTTATAAAATGAATAAAGAAATAAACTTAAAAAAAACTATGTATTAAAGCTTCTTAGTTTAGTAAAACTTTATTTTCATTCAACCTTTATTTAGGCAGGTTAATCCCATTGAGCCTCGAGGACTCATTTACAAGAGAGACCTGGCAAACAAAGAATGATGACAACAGCAACAACAATAGACAGTCATAAGAGAGGAAGATTCTGGGCGCACCGCTCCAGCGCCCTACCAGCGCACTGTACGGATCATGCTTCAGGTCCCACCACCCCAGTACAGATTTATTTTGTTATTTTATTTTTTGTCCCAGAACAGATCATGCAGTGACACTCACATCCAGGCTATGTGTGAAATATTATGTAGCTGTCAGACAGCAGCACATTTAATAGAGGTGCAGCATTAATTTTGATCAGGCAGATAGTTGGGAGACCTGCTGCATTTGGCACTGGGTTTATTGATGCCGGCCAGGATCCTGTGTAGAAAGGAGAGGACTGGAGTAGACCACCACCTCAAGCCATGTGGAACATTCTAACGGCAGCCATCATTAATGTGCATTGTTTACTGTTTACGCAGGTAAGGAATGAGTAAGTAACATGCACAGACATGAGCATGAGTGAACGAACTAATGAGTCTGTGATGCGTACGTGTGTGAGGAATGTCTCGAACATATATATTTTTACATATGTCTATTTTGGAGTTATAGACCACCCCGGTGTAAATTCCACCAGCTGCCACTGATTTCAGCTGTCGCAGATTAACAGAGAATTAAAAACTATGAAATGTAAACTAAAAAGCATGTTCATATAGTTGGAATATAAATAAATGTTTAAGAAGCACAAAAATAGATAATTGCAGAGTTTGACGGTGGCTCCTTGTCGTGTTTTTTGTTTCTTAACAACAAATAGAAGTAAAAGTTTGTTTTCTCACAGTTTGAGAGCACAGATCTCCTCTTCCAGCTGCCCTTTAACAGCTGCTTCTTTGGAGTGGCGGAGACACCAGTCGCTGGAGGTGGACAGAGCTTGAGACAGCTGGGACTGCTTTAAAACAAGATAAAAAGGCCTTTTCAATTTCAAAACTTTTTTTTTTTCATTATTTGTAAAGTTTTCTTAAATAAATGGCCTAAAATAGTCAATTTCTTTAAATCTGTTTTTAACAAACAGAAACAAAGAAGAGGTTCTGAAAAGTCAACGCAACTGCTCTATATCAAAGTTCATGCTCAATAATCCAGGTAAAAACACAACAAAGTTCAGTCAGGTCATCTGGATGGTTTATCTTTTTGCTGAGATGTTTTGTCCTTCATCCCAAGGACTTCTTCCGTCCGAGGCGCCACGAACAAACTGAGTTTCCCAGAAATCATCTTATCACCAGCAAACTGTTTTGTTTTTTCTGCTATGGGAGTGTGCAGCTTATGGGACTCAGTTTGTTTGTGGCTCCTCGGACTGAAGAAGTCCTTTGGATGAAGGATAATGTCTCAGCAAAAAAAATGAGTCATCCAGATCTGACTGAACATGTAGACACTCTGCTCTAATCATTATATTTGTTTAAAGAGTTAACCGGCCGTTTGACTCAGCGGCAGTACTAGAGGTAAAAACAAAATAAAAATTATACACGTTAAAAAAAATAATAATAATAATTGTTGACCACAGTAAGGAGCCAGCAGTTTATTCTAAAAACACAACCTGCTCAATATTTTAATATTTTGAACATCTTCAACATCTTTGCTTTTACTTAAAGCTTCAGCAGAAATGGTAAAATCTAAAATAAATAAATAAATAAAAATTAAAAAAAGGAAACTTAAAACCATCCAAGACCAAAGAGGGTCACAGATTTTTCCATAAGTCTGTTTAACTTGCTTTAAAGAAGACATTCTGATGAGAAGAGGTCCAACTTCAAGAGTCTCTGAGGTCTGACCTTCTCCTGGAGTTTCTCCGAGAGCTGCCTGGAGGACTCCTCGGCCCGTTCGGCTCGCTGCGTGAGCAGAACCAGCACCTGCTGCTCTTCTTTCTGCTCCTCGTCCTCCTTCTGCTGCCTCAGAGTCCGCAGCTCCTCCTGCAGAGCCCGGAGCTCCTCCTGCATCTGATCGTGACTCCGCTGCATTCTCTACCGCAGACACGAGGAGAAGGAGAGAGACTTCATTCGTTAAGTTACCACCACAGAGCAAGGAGCGGATCCTGTGGGCGTTCAGAAACCTGGATCTGAGCGGCCAGACGGGCCTTTTCAGCCTCCGCTCGGGTCAGCTGCGACTCCAGGTGGCTGCGGGTCGACTCCAGGATTCTTGAAAGTTCTTCTGTCGTCTTCATGGCGTCCTGCCACAGAACAAAAACACAGGAAACCTGAAGCGTCCTTTGTGCATGGAGTGTGTCACAGAATGATAAAAACACACGAGACCCAGGTATTAATGAACTACAAACTTTTTCAAAGTCCAGGTGCTCAGCGAGCGTGGAGGCTTCTTTTTCTTTGTTGGTGAGTTTGGTAAAAAGTCTCTGAGAGAGAAGACGAAAGAACGTGACGATGACGAGTAACAAGGTGCAATAAGTCAACTAGAGAAATGTACTTTCTGTAAAAACAGTGTTCAGTTTGCTGGAATTACTGAAATGTGTGAAAGAATGAATTGTTCAAGTTAAAATAAGCAGAACAAGGCTAAAATTAACCAAACTAGCTAAGGAAAAATACTGCAAAAAGATAAAATTAACAAAACTGTAGCTACAAGTTAAAATAAGCTAAACTATAGATAACAGCTAAATGCAGCAAAACCAATGATAAATAACAAATTTAGCAAAAAAAACATATATAGCTAGCAATTGAAATGTTCAATTTACCGTAGTAGCTAAAAACTAAAATGAGCAAAACTGTAGTTAAAAGCTAAAATTACACAAAAAGTAGCTAAAATTTACCATTTATAAAACAGTAGCTAAAAGTTTAAATTTGAAAACAATGCCTTAAAATTAAAAGTAGCAAAATTGTAGCTAAAACTTTGAAAAAGCAAAAGGCTAAAAAAAAAAAAAAAAAAAAAAAAAAAAAAAAAAAGCACAGTAGCTAAAATAGCAAAACAGTAGCTAAAAAACTAAAAACAGGAAAAATACTGCAAAAAGCTAAAATTAACAAAACTGTAGGTAAAAGTTAAAATAACATAGATAACAGGTAAATGTGGCAACACCAAGAATAAATAACAAAATTAGCTGTAGTTAAAATCAGCAGTTCCTTAAAGATAAAATTAGCTCAACCATAAATTAATTCTAGATTAATAAACTACAGGAAAACAACGGAGCAAATGCTGAATCAGCATTATCCACAATTACTTACGATGTTTTCTGCTTCACTGTCAGCCAGCCTCTTCTTCAGGACATCTTTCTCTGCTGACCACACCAACGAGTCTCTCTGTGGACACAACAACGGTCACAAGTGCAATAATCCACGATGACTTCCACTCCGATCGACTTCTCGGCAGCGTCTTGTACCTCGTACTCGCTCCACTCTCGGAGGCGGTCTCGCAGGCTGTGGTTCGTGTTGTCAAACATTTCCATTTTTTCCAGCAACAACTCGTGCTGTCGTCTCAGTGAGGCTGAGTGCAGTTTCGACAGACGTTTTTCCTGGAAGTTAAATGCAGTGAGTCTGCTTTTAGTCTTTGCCCTCCTCATGGACGCTGAGAAGACCATTCAGAACCAAATGTACCTTGGCAAGGCCGTCAACGGTTTCCTTCAGAGCTGTCAGCTGATTGGCTACAGCAACACCGTCGATTTCTGCTTCTACGAGCGCCCTCAGGAGCACGTCTGGATCTCTGTGTTGACCTCCAGAGTCCGATCTGTTAAGAACAGAAACATAAAAATAACAAAAACGTTAATTTATTTTTTACTGACATTACATAGGATGTTTTCTAGGATGATAAACAACAAAAAGTTGTTCTCTTCTAAGTATATCAACAAAGACGAGTGTAAAGGCTGGGTTATGTACTCGTTATTAGCTCCATTTTACAACCAGAGCTCTCATTTCTGGTTGCAGATGTTGCCTCTGGCTTGCACAGTTTGGATCCATTTTTGCATTCTTAAAATGTTAGTTTTACTCTTTCTACTATTTTATGACTTTAATAGTTCATTACTTTTACGGTTTCAGTTGGGTTTATAGTTTTTATGCTTGTATGTGTTAGTGTACAGCACTTTGACCAAAAGGTGTTGTTTTTTAAGTGCATTATAAATAAAGTAGTATTTTTGCAGTTTAATTACATCCGTTTTAATCTGGTGGATTTTTGTCTGTGGATTAATAAAGTGCATCCACCCTGCTCTGCTCATGTTTTACAAAAATTCCTCAAAATAAGCCAGATTACAGTTAGACTTTTTATTTAATCTATCATCATCATCAGTTTTTTTTTTTGTTTTGTTTTCTAGTCTTTGTCAGTTTTTGGAGGGGCTTGTTTGTAAAAATGTTTAAATGTTTAAAATGTATTTACATGACAATACTAATTACCATAAAACAGATCAATCAGTAAATTGTAACCTAAGATGGTTGTGCTTTTTTTAAACGTGCACACCTCAATCAATCACCTACAGCATGTGCGATTTGTACATGGACTTGTTTGTCTGTACCGTTAGCAAAGTTTTTCATAAGTCACTGGCATGGTGGTAGCCGAGACTGATCCCTAACTCATGATCCGAGGGCTAACCGACTGTACGAGACCTGTTGTTAAAACTTTAACTATTTCAATCAATTGGATTAATTTTAGCAAAAATTTCAGGAAAGAACCACTTTTAAAGTCAAAAAACAATTTAGTCAACACTACAATGGCTACAACTCACCCAGTTTTGTACATACTGAGCAAATATTTGTTGTGGTAGTAGCCAACAGCCATTCACAACACATACTTCAAGAGCTAACGTCACATGCAAGATCTCAACATAAATTGCAATATTGTTATTTTCGAGGTTTCATCAAAACATGTCCAACTCCATCCCTTTTAAGTTTAAAAGTCCGCCTTTAAAAACAGAGGCAGCAGATTCCTAAACGAGGAGAGGATGCTCTGAACTTACAGCTGTTGGAGAGATTCTTACTTCTTTGAAGAACGAAAGTTCTCTTGTTCCCTGAGCAGGATACTGAGGTTTTTAGATCCTCCAGCCAGCTCTGGGTCCAGCTCCCCTGCTTCATGCTGATGTCGGCTCCCACCGTCTAGTTGATGCTGCATTCTGCCCGTCTGATGGAATAACACGACAGAAGAAAACTTTAAAGAACATCCACATATATGAATAAATTAAACTCAGAGAAACTTCAGTCTGAAATTTAAGTTACAACACAATGAATGACTGTTGAATGAATCTCAAGTCTTAATTTCACGTCTTATTAACATGTTATTTGTTTAATATAATTTGAGCAAATTAAAATATGCACATCAGCAATGCTGGTGTGAAAAGGTTTGGTTTCTCGCTCTTCTTGAGCATTATTTGTAGTGTTCTTGTTCCAACATTTAATGCTCCTTAAAAACTTTTCTGTGCAAGCGAGCCAAACTCTGCCAGGATAATCTCCCTTTTCCTCAGTAATATGAACACGTGTAAATAAAGCATGACAGTGAAGCAAACTATGAAGTGACCTGAGACTTGTGGGAGTCCAGGCCTCTTCTGCAAGAAGAGATTCCTGGAGGAATCCAAGGTGTCCGGGACTTCGGCCTCCCTCCATCGACTTTCACCTGTGCATCGTGTGCCTGATTTAAACAAAATAAGTTTTAGGCTTGCTGTAATTCAGCTCTTTACAATAGTGATGGTTAAACCTGGCAAAGGTACTCTAAAAGAGGAAAAGCAAGTTATTCACATCAAGAGCTGTTTTATTGACTTTTGTTTGCATTTAAACCCTTCAGGTGTTGGTAATGATCCTATGGTTATCGAAACATTTGGCATTAACCTGTGAAGCTCTGCTGGGGCTCCTTCTCATGTGAACATGGACCGGTGTGGTCTCCGTTACGTGGACGTGAACCGGAGGTGGTGAATCTCGGGTTTTCATTCTTCTAGGAAGTTACGATCACATCTAAACCACGTCCCAATTAAAGAAAACTCGAAGCAAAACGAATTCCGCCAAGTTTTAGGTCATGTTGACCGTGTGTAAATCCAGACTAATCTCGACATTTTTCAATGGAACCGAACTGTTGTCAGCTTCGACAAAACAGCGTCATCCGATTGGCTACTTTTCAAGATCCCTCTTTGTGATTGGTGGATAATTTTCAGTTGGCGTTGCCCTGGGTGACAGGAAATGTTGCATTCATGGAGATGAAAAAGAAAACGGGCAAAAAAAATCTACGAGTTTTTTTATTTTTATTACCGAACATTTTAGCTGCGCTGAAAAAAGGTAAATACACTCAAAAATAAATTAAGTCAAATAAGCTAAATTACTGAAGATTTATTTTATTATAAATGTATTGTGAAACTATGCACTAGCGGTTTCACAAAAAGTCTGACCGTGAAAACACTTTTAAGAGAGGAACGTGAATGTAGCGTAGAAAGAACGTTAAAGTTCCACCCCCTCACAAAGGGTGACGGGTCCACTTCTTTAGACCTAAAGTCTAGAGCTTAGTTTAGACTGAACGTATTATAATTAATTACTTTTTACATATGGTAAACAAAAATATTGCAAAACATAATAATCTGGGACACTAAGCGGTTAAAGATGATACTCAAAAACTCGTCAGCCACAGCCAGGTTATACATAGACACGTTTTCAGCTAAATAATGTACATTTTAACCAAATTCTATTTTAAATTTGATCGTCGTGCGCCTAGGTGTGTTTAAGTCGTTGTTTGCAATATTCAACCTTTATTTATACAGGTTAATCCCATTGAGTCTCGGGGACTCAAACTGAAGCATACACAAGAAATGAGCAAATGGATCGAAAGAAAGCTGTGATTCTTGCCCCTTTTCAATTTGTAGACTACTCATTGACGAAAATACACAAAAATAGAAGTCGATTTAGACGTTAAAAAACTAAAGTAGACATTAATAAATCTAAACAATGCTTCAAAAAAAATTACTGACTGAGCATGCGCATTAGTAAAGCCTTTACGGAAACTGATGCTAACATTAGCTAGCTGTTTTTGCAGTTCACTAATCACAAGTTGTGTTTACATTAAAAGCCAGCATCTATAACAACACCTAAGATCAATCTGGTATCTAAAGCAACATATCGAAATATTTCGATGATTTACGCTGAAAACAACGATAAGTCGAAGCTAACTAGCTAATGATTAGCCTCTCGCGTGCGCCACGGGGCAGCAATGAAGCGCGTGGCGAGTCTGCGGTTCTGCGAACAGCTGCTGAGGTTAATGTTATTTATTTTGTTTAACCGCGCTGCAGAGTCGTGCGCTGCCAAGGCATCGCAGCACGGAGCTAGCACCGACACCTTGATACTATGCAGGGCGTGTGGACACGACTTGGCCTTCGGGACGGACATTATCTTTGTTCCCAGCCCGCTTGCACTTTCCAGCCGCAACGACACGTCGATCAGCGGGCGACGGATCCACGTTCAGCTCCTCGAAAACCCCCACGGACACCGGTTTGAGGTGATCACGTTCAGAAATGCAGATGTAACCAAGCACTGGCCGGCAGACGGAGACTTCTCCTGGTTCCCGGGGTTCTCCTGGACCATAGCTACCTGCCCCAGGTGTAAAACTCATTTAGGTGGGTAGAATTATAAACATTTACCTGGTTCGGTAGGATACATTAAAACCATTGAAATTTACAAATTTAAGCAATTTTGTGCCTTTAACATGTAAAAAGTACTGTAATGTGATTTCTAACCAAATTTTGACATCATTTACCATAAACTTAACACCTTATTAATCTGTTCAAATCTCCATTCTTGCATAATTATATAACAGTACTTCTTAGTTTCTGTGAATGAGCAAATGTCTTAGATTAAATAAACATGTACAGTATTTGCATTTCAAGCTGCTTTTTGGTCACTTCTCTACAGGTTGGGCCTTCCAGCCAAGTGACTGGCCAGACACAATCACAAAAAACTGATTTGAGGAGTCTGGGAACACTTTTGTGGCTTTAATCACTCATCGAATTCTGAGAGAAGACTTCGCGTCAAGCTTACTAATGACTCCAAAGTCATTCAAAAGCTAAAGGACTCAGGCGCTTTTTACTGCTACCCAGAAACATTTTCCAATAAAATTTTCTGCAGTCATTTTGAGGACCCACTTCTATACAGTTTTATTGTAACAAACCAGGTTATGCACATTGTTGTAATTGCAATTTTTGGAAATTACACTCATATTTTATATCTGTAAAACATTTGGGGCCAAAATGTACAAGGTTTTTTTTTTAATTCTTTATTAAAAATGTCATTTCAAATCTTGTGGATATTTGTAAAACAATACAATGAAGAAAAAAAGTCCCATAGAAACGGTGTCAAAATTACCACGCTTCAATAACCAACCGACTCCTGCACCCTCCCCAGCATACCCCACCTCCCCAACCCTAAACAATACGTCAAAGGAATGAGCTGGTGCTCCTTAATAACAGGGAAAAATAAAATACAGGCATTATGTCCCACTTAAAAATTGAAAGGTCTCCTAGCACTAGGTCACTACACCATGGCTTCAGCTGATTTACCACACAACCTTGAAGAGAAATTCTGTGACTCGTCAAAAATCTACTCAGGATGCAGTGCTGATTCTATTTTTTTAAGTTTTCATTATTTTTAATGTCTTCGGGGATGGTACTCACAATTCAGGGCAAAGTGCCATTGGCCTTGGATGAGTCAAAGGAGAACATAAACATGGCATCAGCAGGTGAAGAGGCTTCAGAATGGAACGTGAAGCACAAACGAGTATAAGTAAAAAAAAAAAAAAAAAAAACAAATTAAAACCCTTGCTCCCGAACATGAGTGGAAAAATAAACGGGCAATAGAGGGTTGAGGGTCTTGTAGGTGATATCTTAGTCGTCTTCTCCTTCGTCATCCTGAAACAAAATATTAGAGGTTAACTGTTAAGTACTAAAACTACTTTCAATAAGTGTTCAAGTTTTTTTTTTTTTCAAGTTTACCTCGCCATCTTCTCCTTCATCTTCTTCGTCGTCCTCCCCATCTTCATCTCCTTCCTCGTCAATATCCTCCAGACCCTCCTCATCTTCATCCTCATCACCTTCAGCCTCTTCATCCTCCATGTCAGGAACCTGGGGGATAAGAATCTTTAGCACCTTCGGCCCAAAAGCCAGACCCCTTTTTATTATGCCATCAACCACGGAAAAGGTCAACGCCACAAACGTCCAACTGCTGATTAAAGTTTGGGGAGAAACGTACCAAGTAGTACTGCAGCGGGTTTGGCCAGATGTCATCCTTGATGACCTCACCAAGCTCATCAGCTCCAGCATCGGCATGATCAGTGAACCAAGTGAAGAAGCTCTCTGGTTCTTCATGTTGCCTCTTCCTTCCAGCTTTATTCTGTGTCTGGCTTGAGCGCTTGGTCAAGTCCTGTTAGGATGAAGAGGAACCAATTTGTTTAGATAACACATCCATGCAGATTTGCTTGTGAGAACAAGCAGGATGCCTGCACAAACTCACCTTTCCTGACTTCCATTTGATTTCTGTTGACTTTGAAGACGGGTCTCCACTCTCATTCAGATGAAATTCTTTGGAAAGTACTTTGTTTTCAAAGTATGGGTTTTCATCAAAATACTAAGAAGGAAAAAAAAAAATTAGAGAAAGGACACACAACCTTTGCTTACAGAGTGAATATTAACACTTACAAAATCTATTCTGTAGCCCGACTTGATGTCTTCAAACTCTGTCACCTCCACCCGGCTCAGGTAATGAAGTGCTTCTTCATCTTCCTCTCCCAGTAGAGCAGATACTGCAGGGATACATATAACAAGAATAAAATAATGCCTTTGTTTAAATATTATTTTTTTTAAGTTTGAAAACTTGGTGATTAATCACTCACCCTGTGGATGGTTGACAAATGTGGTGACCCAGAAGTTTGGGATTTTGGCGATCAGTTCTGACCTCTTCTGAAAGAATGGCTGACGGAGTTTGTTGTATTTCTGTTCTACTTTCAGGATCTCCTCACTGGCTTGCTCATTCAACCTACAAAAACACAAGATAAATTCAAATACTGTAGTCTCTCTCACAGAACAGATGCAACACAGTTAAGAGAAAAGACTGAGAAAACTTGTATTTAAATCTTTGATTATTCTGTTTAACACACACACAAAAAAAATTTACATCAAGCAAAGTGTTTAAAAATAATTTAAAACTCGAACTAAAACCAGCAAAAAAGGGAAGAAAAAAAAACTTTAATGACACGACTTTTCCTTTGAAATAATTTTATCTACTTTGGAACGAACAAACTTTAATGTAAACATACTACATACATGGTGATACACAAAAAAAAAACCTTCCTCACCTGTCAATTTCATTTTGAACTTCATCAATGTGTTCAATAGCTTCTTGCTGCTCTTTTTCTGAAGGGGGGGGGGAAACAAATTAAAATGGTCAAACGAAATTAACGTGAAAGCATCAGTTAAACTGGTATAAAATGTCATTATATGGAAGCTTTTCTCGTTTTATTCAGTCTCAGAAGGATATTACGGTAAGCTCGCAACTTGTGTTCAGAAAGCAGCTAATGTACAGTATATGCAACACTGTCCATCTGCCAACCACAGTTTCTAAGGTTGTATTGTCCATCAGGCCCCGGATTCCATCAGAGGACGATCGGCCAATGGCTGCTGCGCCCGCCGTTCATACATCCAGTTTCCTGCCGGCTGCTGCTTGCAGGGCCGCGTGGTTTAAATGTGGGGCAGAATCTGCACAGCCGGGGCAAACATGACTTACAGCTAAACCGCTGCTCCAAACATGGGGCGTCCTAAGTTTAGTCCACCAAAAAGGCTGCCGCCGGGGTTTGACGAGCGGCAGGGCTCGTAGATTTCGAGACAACGTAACGTCAGCTAGCGTTAGGTAACAACAACAACAGCAGCATCAGGCTAACGCGGCTAAAACATGATACGCAAACCCAACCCCGATTATTAAACACTAAAAAATACCACGAGCGGCGCTGATTCAGGTGGTCTGAAGTTGACGTGAAACAAAATAAAACGATATTTTTTTCCTCTTAAACTGCGCGCTTGGTATCCATCGACCTAACTGGCCACGCTGATGATGATGCTAAGTGGCTAGCATGGCCTCGCGCAGCTTTAAACAACAGAAGAGCCGCGACACGCTGTAACACAGACGAGATGAAAAGACGCAGAAGTCGTTGATACGAACAGAGAAAAATACGCCCCGGACAGCAAAAGCAACGCACCGTATTCAAAAACTACAAATTACGCTGAATTTAGCGGCTGCACGAGTAATATTATTGAAGAAAGTGAAAATGGCGCTGAATATGAGGCCGCCATTCCCCTTACCGGAGGTCTCGTCCGCTCCGTCATGGTTTGAGTTCAGCTCCTTTTTACTCGCTTTCGCTGCCGAGGCAGACATTTTTCTTCCCGCAAGTTGAAGGTGACTCGAAAACAATGAACGTCCGAAAAAAGAATAGCTGGCGGCTTCGAATCTCCCGTGGACAGGAGAGCGTTAAATTCGCTGCAAAGTTCAGCGTGGAGGAGCCGACAACGTGCTGCGTCCCACACAATGTAGCTGCTGAAGAGCGAGGAAGTCAGCGCGCGCTGCTTTCATTACGAACGCGCCGCGCCGAATGGAGCACCGAGCAGCTCCGCCTCTCAAAATAGGTCTCACTGCGAGGCTCCAATCTGCTCATTTACTCCTGTATCCTCTACTTAAATCACATCTTAATTGAAAACAAAAACACAATTACATCATTCTCACACATAAATACTTAAACTTGTAAAAAAACACCTTTTGTTGAGGCAGATCCAAATCTTCTGTAGGACCCACTCGCACTTGCGCACTTATTAATATCTGAAGGGCGAGCCTTGTTCCGATGGATGGACAGCGCTAATTAACACGTATAACGAAGAAAAATACGTTTTATTTAGAACTTTTATTTGTTGTTTTCATGATTATAGCTATTATCTGTTTCACGCTTTCGAAGCGTTTGACTATAAAGTCGTGTCTATAAGTAGGTTGTACTTTTTCAGTGAAGAGCAGCTACTGGACGTACAGATGTTTGTCCTAACTTTACCGCGGTCTCGTCGTCTTTCAGATAAGTATAGGTGCACACCCAAGATGCATTTTTACCATCCTTGTGCCCTATTACACGTAGTTTTGAGGAAATAGTCACGTTACCTTTTCTGAATATTTGCTCATTCCAGCAAGTTACAGTATTTATAATCAGCAAAGTGAACTGTTAAGTAAAATGCTAGCTAAAAGCTATAAGTAGCAAATGTTTGCTAGAAGCTAATTGTAACATATCAAGCAAAAAAAAAAAAAAACTAAAAGCACAAAAAGATGAACTAAAAGTAGCAAAAGTGTAGGTAAGTTTAGTAAAAGACCAAAAGTGGCAAAATGCCAGCTAAAAATTGTAAAAATGCTAGCTTGAAGTAGCAAAGTCATAGCTAAATCAACTAGCAAATGCTAGCTGAAACTAAATGTAGCAAAAGGCTAGCTAAAAACTAAAAGCACCAAACGTAACTAAAAGCTAAAATAGTTATAAAGAATGGCTACCGGTAGTTGTTTTTAAAGTTTAGATGAAACTGGCTAAATGTAGCAGACTACTAGCTAAAACTAGCAAATGCCAGCTAAAAGTTGTTTTTTTTTTGCCTGCTGAAATCAGTTTGTAGCAAGAACCTAGCTACAAACCAAACAAAAGACCCAAAAGCTAAAAATAACAAAAGGATAGGTAAATTTAATAAAAGGCTAACTAAAAGTAGTAAAATGCTACAAAGTAGCTTAAAGTAGCAAAGCCATAACTAAATCAAATCTAAATCACAAATGGCAGGAGGTGGAATACCTGGAAAGCTGGGGCAAAGAAAATAACCTTCACTGTGAAGAAGAAAAAAGATGATCGTGGACTTCAGCAGGAACAAGCACACCTGCACCCCCGTGAACAGAAGAGGATCTGCAGTGGAAGTGGTCTCCAGCTACAAGTACTTGGATGCCCACCTGAACGACCTCAGCTGGAGCAACATCACCACCAGTCTGATCAAGAAAGGTCATCAGAGACTCTACTTCCTCAGACGGCTGAGACGAGCTGGTCTGGGAAGCTCAGTCCTCACCTCCTTCTACAGGT
>JARVGV010001587.1:4174629-4196365 GCA_031762435.1 Hypsolebias longignatus | reverse complement strand
GTCTTCTCCTACTCCGCTCCTGTTTCCTGGAATATCTTACAAAAAGATCTGAAGCTCTCAACCTTGACCTCTCTAAGTGGCTTTAAGAATCTGTTTTACTCCTCTAGCTGTTTTCACTAATTTTTTTTTTGTCATCTTATTTTTATCTTGTAAAAAAAAAAAAAAAATCTGTATGCCTCTTTTATGACTCTCTGTTGTTGTCGCTGTTGTCCATTGTTGTCATCATTCCTTGTTGAAACCAGGTCTCTCTTGTAAATGAGTCCTTGAGGCTCAATGGGATTAACCTGCCTAAATAAAGGTTGAATTTATAGAAAATGAATAATCTCATGAGGTCTCCTTCCTGTCATCTACACATTATCCAGCTTCTCCCACAAGCTACTCTTGTTCATCCTTTTCTCACATTTAACGCTTGTTGCAACTCTCTTCCCTGCTTTGTTCCACAAGTACAACCATAAAATGTTTGGTCCTTGCTGCAGTATTTTTTTAGGGTGTTTTAAACATTAAAATGTTCAAACATGTGTAGTGTATTCTCAACTAGGAAGCTGGATGTGGCTTTAGTTGTTGTTGTTTTAAATATGCATTTGAAGAAAATGATTCTGGAAAGGTAAATAGATAATTAACGACGCTTCTGTCAGTCGAAGAAGTGGGCTGCTGCAGAAACCAGGAACTCTTCTGTGTTTTTAGCTGCTGAAGAGGAACCCACTGAAACGGCTCGGCGCTGGAGAGAGAGACGCGAACGAGGTTAAAGGAGAGAAATTCTATGAGGTAAATAAATGTTCCTGATTTTCTTAAAGGCTAAATTTTAGCTGCTGAACGCCCCAGTTTTTTAGCCTACGTTTTGAGAATTTTTAAACACCAAAGACTTGTGTTTTATTTCAATGTTTTTGTGCAGATCCAATAACAAACTAACCTGAGAAACATCACAGTTTTTAAAAGTTACCAACGATCGACGCCTGATTTTTGTCAAAAGATGGTGTTTTTGTTACAAACCGGTTTTTGCGATTTAGTCCAGTAAAGTTTCGCTTTCTGACTCCTCGTAGGACATCGACTGGGAAGCTCTGATGGCGAAGAAACTCAAGCCGCCGTTCCTGCCATCCATCAAGGAGTCCACGGACGTCAGCAACTTTGACAGCGACTTCACTCAGCTCCAGCCCGTCCTGTCGCCCCCCTCCAAGCCCTTCGTCCTCTCTGCAGAGCAGCAGGAGGCATTTTCAGACTTTGACTTCTGTGCTTTGCACGGGTGAGAGGAGCTGAAAAGACCAGGAGGAGAAATTAGCACCGTTTGACCATACGGTCTACCTGTGTGGGCAAATTACTATAAATATGCATGAATAACCATCCTGTTGCCAAGTAATAATAAATCAGTGTTTTCTTCCGTAGTAGATCTTCCCAAAACACTGATTATATATTCTCTGACGTTTTGTGCTCCATTTACTGATAAATAATACAGTGAAGTAGCATAAAATATCAGCCCATTTACAAACCTCGTTCTGACCTCTTCTTGCTATTGATTCTTGCACCGTTTTGACCTCACTGACTGATTGAAAAAGAAAAGTAGTAGTCAAATCTAAAAAGAGTAGCGGTAAGCATCGCAGAGCAGAAAGCAGTATTGATCAACTTTTAACAAGCAGAACTTTATCTTCCTAATCAGTGAAAATGTCTTTGTTTGGCCTTTCAAACAAAGTTTTTTACACTTGTAGTCACGAAAACAAATAAAACACACGTTATTTCTGCAGCTAAATAATTTACGAACAGGACAGTGCCGACCGCATCTGCTCTCAGTTATCATCCAATTACCAACCAGTCGTTGATTAATTAACAGAACTGTTTGTTTTTCACTGATCTGAGGACATACGTAATTGTTGGCCTTCCTCATCTGCTGTGAGTCAGACTTTAAACCCAAACAAAATCACCTCCTCCAGCTGCTGGAACATGTTTCGTTTGATTAGATACATTTAATTGCACATCTGTTTCTTTCCCAGAGCAGACTAAATATTGAATCCCAATAGCAACTTGGCACTTTGTTTTTTTTAAATCATCATTAGAAATTCTGGGTCAGTTTAAGATTTCTGCACGTTATTTTGTTGACTTTCCGCCTGATACAATAATGGTCAATCAGGTCATCTGGACAGTTTTATTTTTTGTGGAAAGACGTTTCGCCCCCGATCCGGAGGGCTTCGTCAGTCTGAGGAGTCCCAAGTAAACTGTTTTCCCCACTAAGCAGTGTCCTTTAGTGGACCAACCAGTTTTCTGGTAAGATGGTTTTTGGGGGCTGTCCTGTCCCCCGTCGACTCCTCCCAGGCAGGCAGCCACAGCCAAAGTGGTTCAAGACGTCAAAGTTCACGCTCAACCATCCAGGATGCTTGAGCGTGAACTTTGATTTCCACCTGATACACCAGCAGTTGGTGAAGTGAATTCCTGGACACAACAAATCACTGAGCTGCCTTACGTTAGACTCTAAAAGTGACGAATACGTCATATTTAATGGACATGTTGAGCGGAAATGCCTCACAAATCATGACTGATGAAAACCACCATGCTCACGGTTTAAATCCATGACTTACAGCTCTTTTGCCCGTGCTGGTTGCGGACTCCTAAACCATCTCAAAAGCTGACAGGATCAAAATCTTCCTGCTTTTTCCTAAATCCACAGAATGTAAAGACATGTTTCTGGTTTATGATCTCAAGAGTTATAACTGAATGTCTGTGTCTAATCATAATTGTTGTTTTGTCAGTGTTTCAAAATTCAGAACAGATTAAATCACATAGATGATGAAAAGCATTTTCAAGCCTCCCGCTTGCTTTGTGGCCTTTGCTTATTATACATCCCCACATCTGTAAAAGTTGGGACGTGGAGTAAGTTGTGAAAATGATAGAATGGAGTGATTTATAGATCTTATATTTTACTCACAATAGAACATAATAAATATGTCAGGTGTTGAAACTATATTGTAATTTATTTGAGGAGAAATAAATGTATTTTGAATTTGATGGCAGCATCGCGTCTCTAAAAAGTTTATTCCAGGTCCATGTTTCCCTCTGTGAAGCAGCCCTTCTTTCAACAACAATCTGTAGGTGTCCAAGATCTGAGCAAACCACATGTTGGAGGTTTTGGATGGAAATGTCCCATAGAGGGTTCTAGCTGTCCTGAGAGATGGGAACAGATGTTCTAAGACCTGTAGATGCTGTTCTGCATTGATGGAGCCTTTCCAGATGTGTACACAGTCCATGCCAGAGGAATTGAACTGTGCACTAACAGGCTAGATGGTCCTTTTCTTTAGTACTGAGAACATGGTGTCCATGGTTTGATTGGTACATGTACCAGTAGACCCCAGAACAGCTCTCCACTTCACCTCAGTCCATTTTAAACGAGCTCTAGTCCAGAGGTTCTGGGTGGTGTTCACATACAGCTGCTTCTTTGTATGATAGAGCTTGAAGCAGCATTTGTGGACGACACGCTGAACTGTGGTTAGAATGATTTACAGATGCAGTGATGTCCAGAACAGAACCAGACCCGTTTTATTGACCTCCAGCCTCGTCCTTTGAAATCTTTTATTATGAACTGCAGATGGTGGGATGTTCTTACAGATTTTCTGCTGACATGTTTGAGATTTTCAAATCATTGCAGTTTGTTTTCATTTACATTTTACACACTGCACCAACTGTTTTGATATTGGGATCACACTATTATCCTTCAGAGGAACGTTCTGTGCTGTAGTTTCTATGGATTACTGTGACCGGCTTCGCTCACTGCCTTGAACAAAACAAGTTGCCCCGACGTCTGGTTTCAAACATCCAAAACAAGATGCAACATTTCTTGTACTTGTCGAGTCACTTTCTCGTGCATCACGGCCTCCTGATCGTCCGCTTTGTGCTACAACTCTAGAAGTCACGTGGTGAACTTGTGCACTAGAAATCCTATAATGCTAGCACTCTAAAAGAAGCCATAGATGATCTGTTATAGCCATATTAGCAGTAAAATATCTGTGTTTAATTTAGCAGATGATCTTTAAAGAAACTGTTTTTTTCTTTTAGTGTGGAAAAAAAAGTTCCGATCTCTTTCTGCTTTGAATAAAACTAAATCATTAAACTGTAGCAGGCCAGTCAGATGGTTTAGCTGTTGTAGCACTTTATGCAGCTGAATGTTCCATGTTATCTGTGTGTCTAAACTGTATTTATACATGTATGTGAAGCATCCTGAGCAGAATGTCGGTCTGTGCAGACGCTCTCTGTAACATGCATATCAAACGTTTAATGTACTCTTGTCAATAAATACAAACAGAACATTACAATAAAAAGAGAATGAGTTCATTATTACACTTTCAACAGTTATTTACACATTTATGTAGTATGTTGTCAAATGTAGCTGGCTGTGTGGCAGTTGTAGAGGTGCAGCCAGTACTTGTCCAGTGATTCGTGACATTTTTTGCTAACAAACACATTATTGTCCGTCTTTAGCTTTCAGAGGCAGGTGATTAAAAAGTAGCAGCAGTTCATACAAAATCTATAAGAGCTTAAGAAAATTTGAAGAACTAATAAGCAAAACCACTTTGAAAGGTTACAAAATATCTGTTTGTATCTGGTTCTGGTCTCAATTCAGACAGAATTGGCAGCATTTTTCTGGTAGACCTGCTCCCACATCACCGTCCTGCAAATACAAAAGAAATCCCACAGGTTGCAGAAAAGGCCGCGGTCGAACGGGTTCTCTTCCACCCCGCAGTTCTTCAGGTACGAGATCCTGTGACGGGACATGAACTCCCATGTGGTGCAGTTGATGGAGATCAGGTAGAGGTGGCAGCCCAGCAGAAGCAGCACGACCACGGAGAAAACCCCGATGACGCCCAGCGCCGCCAGAAGAAACCCGTTCGCTCTGAACCAAAGATCCCACGAAGCGCTCGGAGAAATCCCTGACCTGAAACAACACGAGAGAAAAAGCACATCCTCTTATAACAACAGATTAAATCAACAAAAGTTTGGTCTTTATTAGTACATGATGTTTTTATCTAACTCATTTGTAAACCTATAGAGAGAATGATGAGCACTGAATCACTTTGATGACGTTTTTAGAGAACTGTTCAATTTAAAACAAGCAGCATATCCACTAAAATTAGCTTAAACTGTAGCTAAAGGCAAAAATGAATAAAACTACATAAAAACTCACATTAAAACTAGCTATAAGCTTAACTTACAACACAGAAGCTAAAAAGAGCAAAGGGAGACAAAAATAGAACAAGTATGCTGAAGCAGATTTGCGAGAGTTGGCAAGAAGAGGTATTTTTACATACAAAATTATTGGACTTAAAAAAACAAACAGAAAATAGAAGTGACACTAGAAAAGCTCTTTGAGGAACGCCTGTGTTAACTGAGAGGGGCTGATAGATACTTTTCTAAGATTAGAACACTTATTTTTGTCATATAAATTAATTTTAAAAATGTTTTCAGAAGCATCTTAGAGTCCTTTTGTGTTGCATTTAGTTTATCATCTAGAGTTAAAAGCTTTTGACAAAATCATTTCTTAAAGGACAGCATGTTGCCACAAAAGTTTTAAAGGTCTTGCAGTTTGGTAGTGCTCAAAGTATGAGTTGGGACAGATTCTCAGCAACTACCACGTTGTATTTTAGCCTTATGTTTGTAAAACTGACTGAACTGTAACCATTTGGTTTAAGTTTGATCGGCTGTGGCGGCCATTGGGTTGATTCCAAAAGCTAATCAGTTGTAGACGTACACAGTTTGCTTTCTGAAAGATATTTTCATGAGTTCATGAAATATTTTGCTACCAAACAGACGCAGGCATTTATTTATACCATCTTTCATGGCTGCAGGCATAAATAAAAAGCTCCATTGTTGTGGTTTTCAGCCCAACACAAAAAAAAAGCTGGGCTGTCACTGTTTTTAATTAACTCTATTTCTCATGTTCACACTAATTACTTTGTAAAAATAATTTTTCCCCCCAAAGATTAACATTGCATAAGAATTGCAAGTGCAAATCTTTCAGATCTAAAACGCGTCTTTTTCTAAAACCGCTGTCCTAAATAAAGTTAGAAAAGGTTGTACCGTAAACGCTTTTTATCTCATCTCACCTTTGTCTAGCGTAATGAACTGTACTTTAAACAGAGCGAGTCATGATCAAATCTCCGGCTCCGGGAGAAGATTTAGTATTGATTTTAAAATCTGAACAGATCACTTTTAAAGCCTTAAATAAATTGGCTTTTCCCATTTAGAAATGCAGACTTATTGAGCGTGAACGAACCATCCCAATCAGTGAGATCTGTCGATTGAGCCCTGGATAATGTGACCAGTTTAACCCGCTAACCCCTAGTTTAACTCTCGACACACGGAACAAGTCCCTACAGTGAGAGCTTCTGGTCATTAAGAGCTGAAGGAATGCATATCGCCCGCCCGCCATGTTGAAAAATTATGAAGACCTCAGACTTGGAGCACGGCCACATGAATGTCCGAGTACGTGTTGATGACGCTCGGCTGCTTCCACGTCAAATTGTAACTTTAGAGCGTAAGACGTTTTGTGTTGGCTGTGAACTAGCAGGGGCGGCCATCTTCAATTGGATTGACTCCGAATGTTAAAGGTAAATCCAGTGATTATTTCCTGAAAAATGTATAAAAATATGCCCTTTTTGTTAACAGTTGAGTTAAAACTTTTTTTTGTTTTTTAACAAACGTCTGTGTTAACTCTCAGAATGAGAGTTGGTCGGTCTCAGCTACTACCACACCAAAATTTAGGTCAACATGTAAAATTGACTGAGTGAAAGTCCATTGTGTTGTTCTTAAAACCAGTTAGATGTGGTGGCCATCTTGAATCTGGTTGATTCTAAAAGCTTGCCTTCTAAGAGTTTTATTCAAATTTGTTCAAGACTCATTTTACCGTCTACCTCTTCTGCATTGTTTGGCTTTAACGTAAATTCTGACAGCCAAAAGATGCTGTATGAGTGAAGTTGTCCCATAATAGGATCAATAAGTTCTGTTTTTCAAGCGTTCTGGTCAATAGCTTTTATCAAACAGCAAACTGATGTCTATTAAAAATTTCTGCCCACCCAGCTCTGTCCCTCTGTGTTTACGTCATCGTTCTTAAGCCGAAAAGCTTCACGTCTGATCTCTGAAAATATCAGTGTACTTGAGCAACGTGTTACATCTCCTGCTTACACAACGTGCTCTCCAAAAGTCATGGGTTACCTAATTCTGCTAAAAGTCAGCTGATAGTAGTTCTCTGACTCCTGCCTGAGGACAGAAATTCATTTTCACAGCAGATAAGGACTTTTATCTTTCAGTTTAGAGGAGGTGGAGCTCAGTGGACTTACAGAGCGATGTGAAGAGCCCACAGCAGGGCCAGCAGCTGCACCAGCAGGTAGACCACGAACCAGCGGTGGTTCCTCTCCCCGACGCAGTTCTCGATCCAGGGACAGTGGTGATCGAAGCGGTGTACACAGTGTTTACACGTCTGGCAGTGCTTCGCCCTCATTGGCTGCTGCTCGGGAGTCGGGACACAGACAAAGTGACAGATGGGTCAATTTGAATAACAAAAAATAAAATAGTTTTCTGTTTTATCCTTTAGTTGATCATCAACTGCAGGAGTTGTCCAACTTTTCAGCTTTCAACCCACAAAATAAAAATCAAAGAAACTTGTGACCCAAATCATTGTGTGAACACTGGATCGGCTTCAGCTCTGCCATGTTCCTGTTTTTATCGTTCTGCAAACATTACTTAACTACTACTGAATACTTTCTACTACTTTAACAATTTAGACATCAAAAGGTAAATGGGAGAAAAGTACTTTGACTTGTTTTTTGTGACTTTTACACTTTTCAAAATATTTAACTTTATTAACAAATTGCAAATCCTTCAAAAACATTCTGTTTGAAATCAAGATACCGGCTATGTCTTTGTCTTGTAGCTTTGATACATTTAGCTAGCCTTTTGCTACTTTTAGCTTCTAGCTAGCCCTTTGAGACTTTTAATGCAGCATTTTACCATTTTTAGCTAAACTTTTATTGCATTTAAAACCTTTATTCTTGTGACGTTTACCTTTTAGCTAGCCTTCTCTTACATTTACCGTAATTAGCCTTTTGCTACAACAGCTTTTAGCTAGCACTTTGCTACTAAGCATCTAGCTAAATGTTTTATATTGTAGCTAGCTTGTCAAAACTTTTATCTTTATCTAGCTTTTTTCAACTTCTAGCTACCTTACTGTTACTTTTGTCTTCTAGCTAACCTTTACCTATTATTAGTTAGCCTAGTACATCTTTTAGCTAGCCTTTTGCTACATTTAGCTAGCCCTTTTATATGACTTGTTAGCCTTGTGCTTCTTTTAGCTAGACTTTAGCTACTTTTAGTTGGTGTTCTGCTTTTTAACTTAACTCATTCAGCTTCTTCAGAAAACTTCAGCTGTCATTTAGCTAAAAAAAAAAAAGGTGAATTCTCTCTTTACTTGTCTTCTTCTTTTGGCTGCTACCTTCTTCAAGGTGGCCAAAACGAATTAAGTCACACAAAGACTTGGCAATTACTTTTACACTGGATGCCCTCCCTGATGCAACCACAGCCCTCTGTGTGGAGCAGAGAGCTGCCATCTAGGGCGCCCCAGGGAGAGGGCCTTGCTCAAGGGCCCAGAGTGGGGCAAATGAGGGTGGAGGTAGGTGTGGGTGCTTCACCTATCCCACTCACATTTTGATTTTGTCTGTACCGGGAGTTGAACCGGCAATCTTCCTATCACAGACCCACCTTCTCTAACCTTTGCACCACCACTCCCCTGATTCTCTCTTTGCTAGTAAAGTGTACAAAGATTGCTAAAGTCATTTTACACTCTTTTCACCCAATATTTTGTTTGTCATCCATCTATGACCACTGTCTATCTCTTTGTAACACTAAAGGTTAAATAAGCCACCAGCAATAATTTTAAAGTTAATTTTTTTTCTGGAGATCTTTGGACCTCCAACTTGGTGTTTTACAACCCACAAAAGGGACTGGAACCATGAGCTTTCAGCTAACAGCTCTTTAGGAATCAGCTGTCGGTGCTAAATCCTATTTTCTGTCACTGAGACTGTCATCTTTTCAGCTAAATAAATCAGTTTATTTGTAAAGTACCAATTCACAACAAAGAAACAAGAAAAATTTTCCTTCAAGAAGACTGGAAGCAAAATGAGATTTCTGTTTGGATCTGTGTGATTTGGATCAAGATTTTTGTGAGGTAAATGCTGGCAGCTGGTTACCTTCAGCAGACAGTACCCGCAGCGCCGCAGCCGAGGGGTCGATGACTCAGAAATCATCACCTCCATTTCTTCATTCGAACCTTGACCCCCCTGCATAACAGACAGACAATGGTCATACAAAGTTGTAAATACAGTACTCACAACAATTCTGACCTTTCACCTGAAGGACTGTGGCACTGAATGTGAATCCGTTTATTTAAAAGAAAACACTTTACATCGCTGAGCATTTGTTTCTAATAGCAAAAAATCTCCCTTCTTAAAATTTATTTTAGGCTTTTGAAGTTGATCTTCAGTGGTTTTTATAACCAGAGCTTACCCCCACAGTGTCAGTGAGAACAAATCCAGGATCCATTAAAGAGACTGTGAAGTATAACAGCACTGACAGCAGGACGAGCAGAAAGAAGAGAGCTGGCAGCAGCAGCTCTCCTCGCTCCTCACATCTACGTAAATCTGAAAACACAAATTTTATTCCTCTGGTCAGAGCTGAAAGAAAAGTCTGGCAGTTTACCGTTTAGTTGCCCTTTCAAATTTATTTTATTTTTTTATTTAAAAAATTCTTGACCTCCCTTTAGTTCTGGCACAGAAAATTAAGACATTTAGAACACAGAGATGAGCTGAAGGGAAATAACCTCCTATTACAGGTAATCTAAATCTGTTAATAAGCTGTGCTGAAGGTTTCCATGGGCTGTTGGGCAACAAAGACAAGAAGTATTCAGGAGTCAAAGTGAGACTGTCAAACCTAAAATCAATACGATGCCTGTGAAGCACAGTAGTGGTAGCAGCATGCTATGGGGCTTGTGCATTGCTCACAGTGGACAGATCTATGAAGAAGCAGGACTACCTTTCAAATTCTTCAACTTCACTTCAAATCAACAGCTAGATGGTTGAAACTACAACTGACTAACAGGCCATCTAGTTTATTTAATGTCTTTATTGAATTGATAACTTTGGCTAATTGTGTGATTTAATGTGTTTCTTTAAAGTCATTTGATTAATGTATCAGTTTTAATTTCCATCTGGGATCAACAGAGTAATTCCACTCAGGGTTGACATATCTGAGCTACAAATTTTAGGTTATTTGTTGTAAATAAAGTACAGTATCAATATTTAGCAGCTCCTCGTCCGTAAGTTGTTATCTGTAAAACTGTTTGTAACTTTAGATGTAAAAATCTAATTATTTCCTCAAAACGTGGCATTTCAAATGAACTCACCGGTGTTGTGCAGGAACAGAACGACAGTTACCACCCAGGTTAACAAAGTGTGAGCGCTCCGGACCAGAAATCCCGTCCGGAACACGTTCTGCACCATCTTACTAACACAGCCACGTCACTTAAAGTAATAAAAAATCAAATAAATATTAAAACTGTGTTATAAAACCGATATAATGATCATTTTAGAGCTAAATGTACAAGCTGCACATAAGCAAAAAGCTCATTTCATTACTTCCGTGTTTTGATACGGTGGCCTCCGTAGGACAAACTGCGTATTTAAAAACATCAAACTTCGTCAAAATAACTAATATCTAATTTAAAGTTATGTTTTAATATTTGAATGAACTAAACTTTATGTAATTTGATAAAAACTTAATTTATTTGAACTACATTTTTAATAAATTTGAATTGAGTGCGTACATAATCTTAAATTTCACTGTAATGCGTTGAGCCATAACTGCACTGAAGTCAACTAAACTATGGATTTATAGAAGATTTGCATGAAAATAGATTAAAGCTTATTTTTTTTGGTAGTCTGACCTCTTCTGTTGTTGAATGACATTATTTAAATAAAATTAACTGAGCTGTTTATTTATTTTTTAATAATTTCCAAGTAAATTATTTATTGGTTAAAGTTGTAGAATGCATACGAAAAGGTAACTAATTCCACGCAAGATGTCAAATATACTAAACATAATAATGTTTTCCTTATTGGTCTTTATTTTTCTCAGCACCAGTTTTCCAAACATTCTTGATACTTCTGGGAAACAGCTGATTAGCTTAAAGAATAAGGAGACACATTCTCAGAATTCTTACTTTGAGTTGTTGTGACTCAACAACAGGACACTTAAATTTCTTTTCCCATTATGTCATCTGATAAACAGCAACTCGCCTGACAGTTTAGAGAAACAGGACGTAAAAAAGAAGAGCTATAAAACCTTGAAAGCTTTCAAAAAGTTTATGAAATGGCCTCAAGGGGTCAAACTATTAGTTTAGTTTCTTGTTTTACAATAATTTGCTCTTCTTTTTTTTTTATATATCTTTGAATGCTGCCGCTTGGATCAGTCATAACTACGCACCATATTTCTTTTCACTGTTACGCTGACGACTACAAAACCTAGATTTAGTGACGTTCAACCTTTTCTTGACTGATTTGCCAACGTTAAGCAGTGGCTCAACCAAAACATTTTTTTTTTATATATATATAAAAGAAGGATAAATGGATGATGATTTATTTTATTTTTTTAAAGCTTGGTGCTCTGACTTCCAAGTTAGGACAAAAATTTTAAAATTTGTGGATGACTTTTATTATGGACATGGATTTTGATTAAAAAAAAAAAAACAGCCTCTGTAGTTGAGGCCAGCTTTTTAAAATTACATATTTGAGCTAATGTTTAGCCGTCTGCAAATTGTCTTTGCCTGGAAAAGCCCATTTATGCTTTTGTTAGCTCAAAGTTTGACAACTGTAAAGCAGGTTTATCACCAAGGGAGTCAGGAGGGGCAATGGGCACCCTTATAACATTGCTGGGCCCCTCATTGGCCCCCTTGGTCAGACAATTTAATCTTGAGTCCCAAGTTTTTGCTTGGTGTGCATTTTTATGTATTTTTTAATTAATAGAATCTCATAAACACAAACCAAACACTGTTTTTGAGCAATTAGTAGTTAAAATTATAAATTTATATTTTATTTAAAATGAAAAATGTCCCTCTAAACAAATGGTCTAAAACCAAAATCGCTCAGGAGATTTTATATAGAACACTGTACTCCTTTTCTAAATAAAAGTTTAGAACACGCTTCAGAAAGCTTTTCTGAAACAAACATGACCTGAAGAAACAAATAAAGGAAAAATTTGGGTTCCTCATGACTGTGCGTTCTCTTTATTCTCAGTTTGGACTATTTATAAAACCCTAATTTTGTTCACAAAAGTATACAGCAATAAGCAAAGATACAAGATTTTAAAAACAATCAAAAGGAGTGGTGGCTTTAAACTTGAGAAAGCTTCTAGTTAATGTTTTGGTCAATGTAGCCCTTCAAAATAAAGATGTACAATAATTCCAGACGTCCTATTTTATTATCTTTTTAGCTGATTTCTCCATTTTCAGGGAGCATGAGAATGTATTCAGGTTAACTAACAATTGTTAATATCAATGATACAGCAAGTTTTAAAAATGTGTGTGTGTGTGTATATATATATACTGTATACGTATATATACACTGCACACACACACACAGATTTTATTACAGTACTGTATTTGAGTTCTGAGTTTCTGAAAATGATCAAAGCGGTTTTGGGAAAGTAATCCCAACTTGAGTTTAGGGTTTAAAAAAAAACAAAAAAAACAAAACTTATCAATACTATTAAACATGTTAAATGTGTGCATCAAAGGGGATTTTAGTGCACTTTTAACATTTAACCATTTGTCTTAAAAAAAAAATTTCACACGGATCAGACGACCATGTTTAGTTGCACTTCCTCGTGGTCATGCAGCGATCACTTGACGTGTGCAGAGGAAAACACCCAAATTTTTAAAAAATCCACTCAAGAAGACACCAAACAGATTAATATTATTGAATGTGCATTTATTTTGCATCAAAATAGTCCATTAAAACAATACTAAAAAACACTATCCTGCATTGATAAGTCATTAGAGGCCCTTCTAGCGTTGATTAAAGTGCGTTTACGATGCTCGTCTTTTCCCCACACACACGTGATCTTCAGCGGTTTTCCCTTGAACCTGAGGTTAACACCTTTAAAGAAAGGTTGTTTAAACACTGAGAACAATCTGAAGCTGCACGAGCAAACAACAAAAACATTAAGTTGAACATTTTAACATGCGACTACATTTAGTGTTAGACAGACATTAAGGCGACAATCCCACAGCCCCGATCTTAACACCACAATCGGCTTCACACAAGAATCACGTATTTTAAGAAAAAATAAATACAAGACGTGTGAAAATAAATACTCAAAAAATCCTGCAAACTACCGGTACTTGGGACGGGGTGGAGAGAAGTCAAACTGTTGTGCAAAAACTTCTTGTTTGGGGCAAAAACAATTTCTTTCCAGAGGCAGGACGAGTTGAGATCAAGCTTATTGTGCAGCGTGGCTTCCTTGAACTATAAGTCAGGGGTGAGAGTCACAACGCCCCGACATTTAACAAAAACAAACATTGGTCCTCGATTTTCATCCAGTCACTTCCTACTCACACAGCTCCTCCTGAAAACAAATAGCAGCAGTTTTCCCGACAACCTGAGCTCACAGAGTCCATATTCTCCTCCGCAGCCTTGCATCAGCTGACATTCACAGAATGGGACGGCTACTCAAACCTCCGGGGGCTCCCGGTGATTCCTAAAGAGCATTGGGAGAGTTTATCACGTTGGGACGGTTTCAGCGCGACGTCACTCCCAGCTGAGTCTTCAGGTGCTCGTACACCACGTAGCTGATGCTGACGGCGGGGATGACTTTGAGGAAGTTGGGGGCCAGGCCTCTGTAGAGCCCCGTGGGGCCTTCGGTCTGCAGGATCTGCCTGAAGAGTCCGGTCATCGAGACCTGCTGGTTTCCCTCCGTTACAGCTGGAAGACGAAACAAGACACTTAGAATCCGTTCTCCGACCGCTGCTGGTGGGAGAACGTTAAACGCAGGTACGGGGCCTCACCTTGAGCCTGCATGCGGGTTCGGATCAGAGCCAGAGGGTAGCTGGCGAGCTGACCACAGGTGCTGGACACCGTGCCGCAGGCCAGGAGGACCACCACCCCAGGGTCGGTGCTGTTGGTGCCGTACTGCTGCAGGTACCGGTTCTTCAGCGTCTGTCAGGAGGAACATTACAAGTTATATTCTGTTTTATTAAACTCCATTTTCTTTTAACGCCTCGTGCGACAGTTCCAGCTCACCTCGTACACCGCCAGATCGATGCCAGCATACGGGATGATTCCCAGCATGTTGGGGACGTAGCCTTTGTAAAACGCTCCGAGTCCTTCTCTCCTGAAGATCTGCTTCGCGCAGTCCGAGATGCCAGCGTACTGACCGCTCTTCCTCAGCGCAAGACGGGTTTTTAGAACCTGGGGCCGGATGAACACGTGTTACTCTGGACATTAAAGCTCCCAGACTTAGAGAGGACCTCTATAAAAAGATAATCACCTCCATGGGGTAGATGGTGCTCTGGGCGATCACTCCAGCCATCGAACCGGCGACGAATCGCTCCAAGATGCTTAGAGTCTCCTGCTCGCTGCCGATTAGACGTTTGATCTGAAACGGAGCGCATCAGTTAGTACCACCGGGAGCGCTGCGGGGCCATTTTTCACACTAGGAGTCATTTCCTGTACCTGCTCGTAAGCCATGAATTTAAGGGCCGATTCTGGGGCGATTTTTATGATGTTCACGCCGTTTCCTCGCCACAGCGACCTCGTCCCTCCTTCTTTGATCATCTGCATGAGTCCACTCATGATGCACATGTTGTTGGTTCGGGTTCCATAAACCTGAAGGGGTAGAAGAAAAAGAAATTGTAACACTAAATCAGTATTTATTTAATTTTTAACTTTCATTTCACGGTATGTGGAATTTGTGGGGGTGAATCAGGATGTTTTGCCAGGTGGGTCAAGATCGTTGTGACATAAAATCCAGAGGAAACTGGGTCAGTTTATTTAATAGTCGGGAAAACGTATCAATTCGGTCAAAGTCTCTGTTCAGTCAGACCAGGTGGCTGACGTAAACCCGATCCTGACTGGGCACAGAGAGACCTTAATCTCATCGGTGACAGTAAATACTCCGGAGGGTGCGACGACAGTTCGGGGGCTGTCATTGGCTGATGGTGGACGGACAACCTGCACACGGACTCTGCTCTTCGGCCCTTACGTTCATTTGTTGATCATTAACTCGTTTATAGCAGTTAGGTAACTCACTTCTTTTTAAGTTTAAAATATAAACCGAATAACTGTCCTGCCTGCAGTTGGGAAAGATTAACGATAACCTGAAGGAGGTTAATTTTTATTATTTGCAGCTCTAATTTTGAGAATTGTGTTCTTGCATTTGTTGAGTTGATAAGGTTTGCCCCACCACTTCTGACGCATGTGGTCCGTTTCACAGAAACTGTTCTCAGTGCTCGGTCATCTTACCTGCATCATGACTTTGAGTCGGTCCAGCGGTGCCGTGCAAGTTCTGGAAACGGCTCCGGCTCCGCCACCTGCAACCAGGTGCCTCCACCACATCCCCGTCTGTTTCTCCTCAATGGTGAACTCATCAGGTACTAGCAGGTTCTCACCGATGTCGAATATCTGCCAAAAAAAATAAATAAAAAGATTTATACGTCAAGCAGCTTTTATTGAACCGTAATGATTAAAACTTGTTTCTATGCAATTCATTGCCCAGTTTGGCTCTGGCAGACTTTAATCAATTTATCTTCAACCAGTGAGACCTCAGTGTTCAAGAAAAGACATGGTTGAGCAAATTTTATTTTCTCTTAAGTCACTTACATCTATAATAACACATCCAGAAAGTATGATTTTTCTCAGAAATGGTTGAGTAAAGGGGAAATATGAGCCATATTTTCCCGAGTGACCGTCACAGAGCCCTGGTTTGTTGTCACACGCTGCACATGTCAAGCTTTAAGTGATTGTTGTGGAATGTTACAACAGCTTTGATGATTGTTCACTCAGATGATCAAGGTCAGGAACAGGAAGCAAGCACGATTTGAAACTTGTTTCTGAATCAAACCCAAACAGAAACCAGACAAAACATAAAATGGGTTCCTTTTTGGTTCAGGGTGAGTCTTCACTGGTTAAAAAAAAAAAAAAAAAAAAAAACATGTTAAGTCTTATACAACTTCATCTGAACTCATGACTATCCTCACACAACATCTGACTTTTTAAAACGCTCCCGGAGCTTTGGTTTCACGAGTAATTCACAATGTTCTTGGCCCCCAGCGAGGGTCAACCCCAGGTCTGTTCTCGGCTCCGGTTCAGAGCTACATTTACAGCAAAGCAGTCTGTAAGGCTGCAAGCTGTCCAGCACTGAAATACCAGCAGCAGGCACCCACAGGAGACTATCAGCAGCCCTGCACCGGTTCTGATTGACTGACTGCTGCCCTGGTTTTACATCACAGCTCGACAAATCAGAAAATCCTTCCAGTATAATCCCTCCGGAACAGACCCATGTTCTTTTCATAGTCTAATAGAGCTTAATTAATGACGCACAGCTCAGGTCAATGATACCCTTCAAGGACTTTAAGTGGGCGGTTTGTTCCAGACAAGAGGAAGTAGAAACAGACTGTGCCCTTTGCTTTCAGTCTAAATAGGACGTCTGGAAAAATTACGCAACACCTAAAGCTAAATTACCTGATAGTTATTGAATTTGTTAATTCAACATTTCAGATTTTTACCTTCAGAGCTGCAGATTAAGGAACTCACCGTGGAGTGTTTCCAGTAAAGGATGATCTCAGGAATGTTTTCGGTCTTCTCCACCACCTGGTATTTGCTCCAGTCTTTACTGCTGATGGTTATCATTCCATTTTTGTCCGCGCTTTAAAGAGGAGGAAACAATAAAGTGAAATATTAGGGTCCAACAACCTTTCAAGCAAATAAAACTGGACAAACTGGGTGAGAAAATGTTACCTTTTGAGGGCTTTCTCTGCGTGCTGCAGGGAAATGTGAACACCGAGGTCATGAAGAGACTGAATGAACTCTCTGGCATCAACTCGACCTTCAGGAGAAAAAATAAAAAGCTTTAAAGTTAAGGCTGAACTAATAATGAAATTAAACAAAACTCATCTTGATCCGCTTACCTGCATCCTTCTTGTCGAGACTCTTCACCACCAGCTTCAGGTCTTTCTCGTAGTCTTGTAGATAATGAACAAACTCCTCAAAGTCCAGCTGCCCATCTGCATCCTTTTCTTCCCTTTTGAAAGATTTCTGCAAAAAAAACATTAAGACATCAAGTCAAATATGTACCAATAAACACATTTATACATATATCCATTAAATAGAACTTCAAGGACTCTAATATATAATAATCTTTTCCCCTTTTTTTTGCTGTTTCAAGCAGAACAATTGTTTTTAAAAGTACTTTATGTCTTGCGGGCATGAGATAGTGCAGATACTTTTTGCTTATGAATCAAGTACAGTCAGTTCAACATGTCCTCCACGTCTGGCCGATGATGAGTTATGAAATATGAGACTTTAAGGAATCCCTCAGCTCGTATTTTATGACCACCAGAGCGAATCATCAGGGCCCGTCTGCCAGGCCACAGTCCTCCTGATTTTTCCCTCCTGACTTGACTGGGACGGTATTGGTACACAAGAGCCCCTTCTATCTTTATCTCAAGTGAAGGCTGACCTGCCAACCGTTTTAATCTGGTCTGGATTTAAACCTGCAGAGTTAAAACGAGGACGGTGAAAACTGGCAGTCCTCCAAGTCCCGGACTGGACACCTGACCTACAGCCTCATGACTGTCACAGATACCCTGCAGGAACATTTCTGCCACCGTCTGCAAGAAACTACAAGCACAAATGCATAAATCTGGATTAATGCGTGTGTCTCGACCCGTTTTAAGACGTTTGTGTGTACGCACGCAGGTTATTTATCAATAATGGAGGAAATCCTAGACTCAAAGTCTGGAGCTTTGCAACCCAGAAAACTGAAATCTACAAACACATAAAATAAACCATGAACAGATAATGATGTTACAGTACTGTCAAATATTTTGATGACATCAGTCAAAGAGGAGTGGGAGTCCACCTGACTGCTAAATTTATACGTCTTGCATGGAGTTTGTATTTGCAACACATACCCAGCATCATTAACTTTTTGACAGGGCAGCCCTAATAAGACAGATGTCCCAATTGTCCCACACTAAACTCGCACCAGATTGAATATTATTTGTGTTTATAAAGTTTTAATGTGACACAAAAACACAAAATTTTTGAGTTGTTGATGGTTTAAGAAGCTAAAAAGACATTTTAAAACAGCTTTTGCCCACACAATACTTGATTTTAGTAATAAGGGGAAAAAAGTATTTTTAATTAATGCAATAATCAAGTAATAATAGCCTTAAAACTCCCAACTTTTACAGAGAAAACAACATGTTAGTTATTGGATGATTGCTCATTATTTTTCAACAATTATTAGTAACATCATACTTTCAACACCGAGTCTATAATTAAAATGGCTAGTCAGATATTTCTAAAATGTCATGTGCAATGCAAGAGTTTTGGGAAAAGGTCAAAAGATTATAGGCACAAAACTCAATTAGCATACCAGGAATGTTACAGACAAAGAACCAGACTGAAAAATTACAAAATGTATGATTTTTTTGGTAGTATTGTACTGAAATTCAACAAAATAATGCAAGTTCAACCGGCTTCCTGTGCCCGGCAGCAGCAGCGTGGCACACATTCCTTATCAGGGTGGATTTTTCTGTGATCCGAATCTCTACAATTCATCTTAATTACCGCTATACTGTGTTATAATATAAAGAATAATCTGCAAATCACGTTAAATATCAGGAAAAAATAACTATGATCGAGTGTGATATTTAAAATAAATTTTAAAGACAGCTAAAAGTGTTACGTCACGACTTTTTTTTTCAGCTCTGCGGCCTACTTCCGGCCGCCAAAATGAAAGCATCAAACATTCAAATTTAATAAGATTTGTGCAATTGCACTAAAAAAACGATCGTTATTATCGTTCCTGGTATTAAGGAGAAAGTTTGTATTCTTACTTGTCGCCATTTTTGGTAGGTTGAAAACTCCTGAGAAGGCAGGAACACGCTGAGCATGTTGAAGACGGACTTCAGCTCCGACGGCAGTCCGTTGGACTCGAAGTACTCCACCTCGATCGGGTCCGAGTTGGACACAGGCACGTACAGGCACAGTCCGAGCATGTTCGGTTGGGACAAATTTTAAAGAAACTACAATAAATAAATAAATAGTACACCGCGATACGTCCTCTGTCTGGGTTAATACAGAAATGCCGGTTGAACCCAACCGGCTTCTAAAGAATGTCACGAAGCTCCTCCTCTTCCAAGAATCGGCGCGTCATTTTACTACTGACCAATCAGAGGAGACTTCCATTGAAGGCTCACTACGGGCTCGCCTAGGGCACTAGCCACGGCTTTAGCAAAGGTACGCAGTACAAATTCTGACCAATCACGTTTCTTCTTTCATACAGCATGCCAACACGTCAAATATTGACCAATCATGTGCTTTTTTACTTTTGCAATGCTGCTTCTGCCTGACCTGCACATGCATGGGAGACCTTTTATTGAATATTCACCAGCAAAGTATGTGACCTGATCATTTAAAGCCCAATTATTTTAATAACATTTAAACTTAATCAAAGCAACCTTTGGAAAATAAGTAAAGACATATAAACTGAATAGTGAGTGACTACAGTATACTTTTTGCTTGTTGCCTCAATTAATCGTTTATTTCTATCCTAAGTGACTTTATTCTTTGTTCTCATAAAGTTTTTATAAACCTGAAAACATTGAATCAATTACTGGGTATTTTGAGACACTTTCTAGTTTAAAAAAAGGGTTGCAAAATAGCTACTGGCAAAAAAAAAAAAAAAATCAACATCAAAATGAGTAAATCAGATTATAAATTGGATACATTTTAACATTTAATCAGTGTCTACCAAGTTTTAATGTTTAGGAACCTTGTGTGAATTGTTTATGTGGGCCTAATTGTATGCAGATGGAAACTATTACCATTTAAGTAGAATATAAACTAATTTTAATATAAACTTAAACTGGAGAGCTGAGTTTAAAAACAAAACGAAGATAAAAATAAATGGCAACACTTTGTATTAAAATTATTAAAATGTCCTATTTTCATACCACAAATACAGTACCTTGTATTGGTTACACCTGCGTCAGTTTAAAAAAAAAAATCACATGTTGCAATTTAAATTTAAAAAAATTATTTTTACAGCTCTATGTCAGTTATATTATGGGTAAATCTAAGACTTTTACTTTAATTTAAAAAAAAAAGGTAAAAATTTAGCTTTTAAAAAATCTCTCCTTGCATCATTTATTTACAACAGTAAATCAACGATCCTGTCAGAAACGTAGTATTGTTTGTGTGTGAAATGTAAATGTTCTTGTTTTGCCCTGAAGCCATCATGTTTAAGAGCTGAGGACGCCCCGGATCTGAGGCCAAGAGAAGAACAGACCGATCCGGCCTGAGTTTACATAAAACATGCACACATGAACACAGCTCGCTTCAAGATGGCCGCCACAGCCAACCCTAAAAACACAAAAAGTCTTTTAACTCAGTCACTTGTTCATCTATTATCTGGTATGGTAGTAGCTGAGACTGATCCCCCTCACACACTGACAGGTTTGTCAATAACTTGTTACAGTCTGTTAGCAAAATATCTCATGAATCACAGATGGATTTCAATAAAACTGTCAGGAAATAATCAATGGATATACAGTACATACAACCGATTCATTTTTCAAGATGGCCACCACAGCTAACATGCATTAGCCAACACAAAGCTAGCTGTGCTGCCGTCAGTTTTACAGCTATTGTGTTGAAATAGCTGACAGTTGTTTGCAACATATAGCCTACTCTGAGTGCTAATAGATTCAAGATTAGATTAGATTATTGTTGCATCAGATATGGAAGAGCTTGTGCAAAATGCTGTTTCAAGGTTTGACCAAAGGCCTTCATGGTTTTTCAACACCGGATGTTTTTATTCTGAAACTGGAACACAGACTCGCTGTAGAAGTTAAGATTCACTCTCAATTCCCCCTTCAGCTTACAGCTAACGTTTCACTGCATTTAGCTTTTAATACGCTTTTGTTCCTCTTGGTCTCTTGGTAGCTTTTGGTTTCTATTTAGCCTTTTGCTTCTTTGAGCTTTCATTTAGCCTTTTGGTACTTTTAGCCTCAAGTTCCTTTCAGCTTGTGCTACATTTAGTCAAGTCAAGTCAACTTTATATGTAGAGCACATTTAAAACAGAAACCGTTATCAAAGTGCTTAACAACAACAACAATGGGAGTGAAATTAATGAAAAAGTACGAAACACTAATGATAATACTGAAGAATTAAAAAGCATTTCAAACGTAGGAGCGCAGAACAAAAAAAAAAAAAAAAAAAAAGAAACACTAAATCAACTCACACTGTGAGAAATGTCTGCGAGAACAGATGATTTTTTTAGCAGAGATTTGAACTGAGGAAGGGAGGTGGCCTGTTTGATGTTGGGGGGCAGGTTGTTCCAGAGTTTGGGGTCCATGACTGAAAAAGCCCAATCTCCTCTGAGCTTCAGTCTTGTTTTAGGAACAGCCAAAAGCAGCTGATCGGATGAT
>JARVGV010001587.1:4124397-4135295 GCA_031762435.1 Hypsolebias longignatus | reverse complement strand
GGGACAAATAAAATTTTTAAATTTTTGAATTTTTCATTTGGGTGTCCCCCCCCCCCCCCCCCCCATCTTTTACAGTTTATTACACTGGGATGAAAATATATTTGTAGTTTAATTGAAGTTCAGTAACATTTTCTTAAGCAGTAACACTTAAAAAAGAGACAATAAAAAACAAACTCTTTGTTCACTTTGCTGGAAAACCCATATTTTTACAAGAGGCTTTTATTAACCAGGCCCGAAGAGCTCGTAGGAGCCAACGACAACGTTCTGAAGTCTGAATGAAAAAGAAAATAAAACCAAACCAGAAACACAAATGTTACATACAGGAGTTGAATGAAATGATGTGATGACTTCAAAACATCTCATCGGTGAAACAAAACCAGAAACCACAAACGGGATTGGAAACACCAGCTAGATGAAGACAGGACGGCTGGGAGTTCTGGATTAATCTCAGTCTCATGGGCAGTGCTGCTGTTGGAGAAACTGTTCAAACCAGGCACGTCGTTTGTAGAAAAAATAAAGAGGTAAAACTAAAAGCTTACAAGTTGTTCAGTTTCATCAATTCATCTTGGTCGTCTTTTCATTTTGGACTTTTAATTTTTGAACCATTTTTTATTTTTCCCAGGGTGGACTGATTAAACAAGACAACTTCAATGGATGGATGTTCTTTAATCCATGCAGGGTCAAATAAACCCATAGATTCATCCAATTTATTAATTAGTGGTGCTGAAGGTCCTAGAAGGCGTTCTAATTTAAACAATTGTTTAATTGTTCGTGATCAACTCCAGCTGGTAAGATTTGTTTGCAAGCACTCAACGCTTGTCTGTCCCTCTCAGATAACCACCTAGGTTGAAGTCTACCATGAACTGGAAGCTACTGCCAGTGTCCCTGTCCACAATGAAGACAGATTTACATCAACACGGACGGAGAAGACCCAGAAAGCAGCTCCGCCTCCAAAAGTCCACGCAGACAAGACAAACACCTTCCGGAGAAAAGTTTTAACCTCAGATGAGACACAGATTGAGCTGTTTGGCCGGCGTGACAAGTATGTTTGGAGGAATCAAACTTAAGAACATCATACTGTCGAGCATGGTGGTGGTAGCATCATGCTGTGGTAATTTTTCGTTTATTCATTCAACCTTTATTTAGGCAGGTTAATCCCATTGAGCCTTGAGGACTCATTTACAAGAGAGACCTGGCTACAAACAAAGAATGATGACAACAGCAGTAATGGAGGATGACCTTCAAATAACTCAGCTTCACTTTGAATCAACAGCTGGACGGTTTAAACTTGGTCACAAGTCCAACAGAAGAATACCAAACACAAATAAGAGCTGGTTTCTGATTGGATAAAGCATCAGAGCTGGTTTCTGATTGGATAAAGCATCAGAGCTGGTTTCTGATTGGATAAAGCATCAGATCTTGTTTCTAATTGGATAAGGTGTCAGAGCTGGTTTCTAATTGGATAAAGCATCAGATCTTGTTTCTAATTGGATAAGGCGTCAGAGCTGGTTTCTGATTGGATAAAGCGGACTAATGTAATGCTTGTGCAATAGCATTTTTCAAAGTCCAATTAGAAGTTTGTAAACCAACCAATATAAATGAACTCTACCAATTCTGCCACAAAGAGGAGCGGTCAAACATCAGCCAAAGTCCAACCAGAAGCTCGTTGATGGAGACTAGAAGCCTGAGGTCCAGGTGAGAGACATGTTACCAAACATTACTAGGGGGTGTATAAAGATATTTAACCCTCTATGGACTGGAGAAATGTCCCAATAAGTTGAACTTGTGCACCCAGTTTTTGATTTTAAAATAATTAGTTATGTGACGTTTAATTATCCGACCTTAAGAAACAGTTCAAATAAACCCGTTAAAAGACAACACGAGGGAAGAAGTACAAGGCTGGTGTGTGTAAAGAGAAATGCAGAGGAATAAAAACCATCCAGACCCAACAGCTTTTAAACCTGGAACATTTTATGTTTTTCTTTCTCAAAATAACTCAGTAATACTTGTACAAAGTACCAATGGAAAGGCTGCGAGTTGGAGACAGAAAAACGCTCGCAGTTTTAAAAATAAAGACCCACATTTGGGTCTCGGCAGGTGGAGATCTTATTAACAGTGCACCGGGCAAAGACAAAATGTGCAACACCAAGTCCAGCTTTGATTTATGAGGGAAAAATATATGTTTGCACCTTTTTAAACAGGGGACCGGTGCACTCCCCCCATCATCAAAGACAGTTTAAAGCTGTTGTACAAAATCACTGCGAGGTTAGTTCAGGAGTGAAGCACCGGCCTCATCGATGCTCAGAAAGCTCACTTCATGCCAGCACTGCCCGTCCAGACCAGATTATTTAATCTGGCCCAGAATGATGGCTTTTCCTTTTCAACAACGTGCACAGAAAATGTGCTTTGAAACCGTCAGAAAGACAAAACGTACAAGCAGCAGATTAGTCCAGATTTAAGATTAAATAAATAATTATTTTTAATTAGTGGTGGCTCACAGTTTACAACTCTGGTTTTTATTTAATTTAATCATCTTTAATTATTTATTAAAAATAAACTTCTTGGTTATTTTAGCCCCCCCTTTTCAGGATTTAAACCCACAAACTTTCCTTCACCAAAGCCGACATTAAATTTCGACGTAGTTTCCCGTTGGCACGGAACAGATGCTGCTGCTCTTATTTAATCTGCTCATTTCATAATTGGGCAAAACAAAATAAAAATAATAATAATAATTTAGGACTTGCGAGACTGATTAAAGGTGATGATTTATATTTTGGCAAAGAGCAGAAGTGCCCTGGTAGTTTGATCAAAAATGCACGGCGGGGTGAAACGCACAATGTACGTTTTAAAATATATTGTGCTTATAAAGAAGGGTCAGAACAGAAGCTTTCTCGTTAAACGACGTTACTTTAGTGTGACAGGTCCTGCGAGGTGCGATTTGCATTAAGACTGCCGGTTATGATCAGCTCAAGAAAATATATTTTAAAACTCCACAGGGAAATGGCAGTTTGGTAAAGAAACGCCTAAAACAGACATTACACGTTTATTATTTCTCTTTCTTTGGCCGGTCAGATGAAGAAAACAGGACGTCAAACTGTCAAACGCTGCGATCGTCTGTAAATGTCGTAAAATATGATTTTCGTCTATGCAAACCAAGAAGGGGCGAACGTGTTTAACGTGTTTGCCTGAACGTGACGCCGCTCACTGATCCGATTTGCTTGAGTTGCAGAGAACCGAACGCCGGAGGAGGCGCGGTTCAGTCCCGCCTTAAACGAATATTTGTGTCTAAATGAGGCGAATAGAGCAGCTCGTTCGTATCCGAGGCAGATTTGACGTTTTGACTTGTAGCACAGATCAGACCCAAAGGGAGAGACAATATAATCCAGAATAAAACAGATATACAACTGCATACTTGTACAAAACAGGTCAGAACCCCAGCCCCCCCAACCCCCAAAAGAAGCGCTATCTTTATTTTATCTGATATTTATTGATCCATACTCTGCTTTTCAAACACTAATTTTAAAAACAAGAACTTTTACCCTTAAAAACTCGAAGCCTTTCCCCCACGTCTCATTGAAGATGTGGTGTTTTTGAATAAAGCAGGACTAACATTCAGAACTTCAGCTGTTTGTGTGTTTGTAGTGTGACTGGTGGCGTCAAACGGCTGCAGGTTTGAGCTTTTTAAACAGTGATTTCAGTTCAACGTACAACAACGGTAATATCTCGTCAGAACTACTAAATGATGTCATGAATGTGCCGATGACATTTTCAGGTGTAAATTTCTCCTGGACAGTTGATATTATAAGTTTGTTGTCGTTGTTTCTCACAATTAAGGCAAAAAGCAAAACATTTGACTTAGAGATCAACAATTTCACCCCAACATTTGGTATCAAGCTTTTTCAAAAAGGGGGGAAATAAAACAAACAAACATTCAGTGTGCAAAAATATGACAAGGAGCAACAAACGGGTCGAATACTTCACTCCTTTTTGGTGTGTGAGGATTCGGCGGCGGGGGGTGTCAGACGTTCTGACGATGAACTGTACAGGGTCCGGTGTAAAGCTTGGACAGTGTTTAAAAGCTGGGGAGGCGGAGTTAGAGGGGCAGGTGGGGCTCTCTCGGGCTGCACTACCTGTGGACCGACAGGTGCAGCCCGTTCAGGGGGTTCAGTTGGTGGGGCAGAGGGGGGTGCAGCTCCAGCTGGGCCAGCAGGGAGAAGTGGTCCGAGGGGACGTGCGGGTGGGGGCAGCCGGTGATGTTGTTGTCTATGAGCCACTGGCTTTCGAGCGGCCCCATCACGCCGAGGACGCTCATGTGAGCCTTGGAGAAGAAGATGTAGTCGATGACGCCCTGCGGACACAGAAAGAGCGTCAGGCCGAGGAGCAGCTTCAAAATATCTAAACTGATCAAATCCGAGGCGATCTGAACCATCTGCTCTTCAACTGAGGCGTGCGGGCCCCCCCTGGTGGTCCACACAGGAAAGGATGAGCAACGAGCCTTTTGAACTGGTTCAGACCCACAGAATCCTGAAGATTGTGCTTCATTACGGGTCAGGGTTACTAAAAACAAATGACTCAGTCACTTCAAGGCTGCGTAGCTGCTTTAGTTTAGCCACGAGCTTAGAAAACATAAAAAAAAAATGGCTATAATTAAGTCAATTTTACAGATATTATGCTTATATTTAATGTGGTAGTAGCTGAGAGTCATCTCCAACACACACTGGAGCTCTACTCATTGTGAAAGATCTATTCTCAAGAACGACCAGACCTGAATGGATTTTAATGAAACTTGCAGAAATTAATCACTGGGTTTACGTCTGCATCTCATTTACTCATGAAGCAAACCCAATTCAAAATGGCCGCCATAGCTCACTGATATTACAAGCCCCCAAAATGCCTCAGTCCATTTTACAGATATGAAGCTTGAATTTCATGATGGGCACCGTCACCTCCTTCATCTCCTGACATTTTATGAGCTTGTGGTGAAGGTCATTTTTAAGGTTTGACCAAAACGGCTACACATCCGTCATTTCTCAACATTTGAAGCATAAAAGGTGCTGGGTGTGACATTTTTTTTATGTCATGTGAAAGCATGCCTCCAACATTCAACCTTTATTTATACGGGTTGGTCCCACTGAGCCTCGGGGACTCATTTACAAGAGGGACCTGTGTTTTCATTAAGAGCTTAATTTTGTGCAGCTGGACTCAGAAAAGCTTTGGTGAGATCAGCATCGAACACGTTTGGACGTTGGGCTTCTACCTTGAAGTCGTACGTGTAGTTGGTGTAAGGCATCAGATTGCTGTCGTAGGCGCTCTTCAGCTGGAAGCTGTGTGTGATGCTCCCGTCTGCGTTGCCGTTCTTGCCGTTGCAGTTGAAGTTGGTCAGACATTCGTTGTAGCGCAGCTCCTTGAAGTCCTTGTGGTTATCAGCCACTCCTCCATTGCTCAGGTACTCCACCACACCTGGACCCGAGCACAGGGACACCTTACTGCACAGGTGCGCGACGTTAGCGGACAATACAGCTAGCTCCTGAGCATCAGACGGGCATACCTGAGTCAGGCAGTGAGTTGAGGTCAGCGCACAGGACGATGGGGATGGATGACGGGTCAGAGGTTGGCGAGCCCGTGGTCACAGAGCCCGACGCCCTCTCAGCGATGCTCTTCAGCTCCGACAGGAACATCATGGTTTGGATCAGCTTGACGTCGGAGTACTCGGGGTCCCAGTGCATGTGAGCGTTAGCCACAAGGATCAGCTGCCTCTCCTGAGGGGGTTTCATGCCTCAAAACAAAAACATTATTTATTATTTTCACGTGTTTGTTTGTGCTAGTCCCTGACAGATTGAAAAATTAAAGCCAGGCGTGTTTTGGGCCCTCGAGGACACAGAGAAGGAACTGGATGTTCTCTATTGATCTCGTCTGTTCTTACCACTGGAGAACAAGTCCTTATTGACCTCCAGCAGCACCGCCACTCCGATGTTGTCTTTGGTCATCACTCTGTTCAGCATGACCTCTGACCCCTCAGAGTTGGCCATGGCCACCTGATTGAACTCCACAGTGTGTTTCTGTACCAAAGTAAACCTGCAGACACATCAACAAAGCAGCGTGAACCTCAGAAACTCACGACGCTTCCTCTTTACCACTCGTGCCGTCTCCCATCACCACGTTTTGTTTCGTTTTAAACCACATTTTATATAAAAACGCCACGAGTGGATCCTGCGTCGACGTCATGAGTCTTTAAACTCACTTCTCTGTTTTAAAGAAGATCGCACAGCCGTCCACGTGTTTCCTCTCCTGCTCAGAAACCAGTTTGGCACGAGATTTGGGACAGAAGTAGCCGTCGTAACCACGATCCTTTAGTGTTTCCAGGAACAAAGTGTAGTACTGCTCCGTCTCCACCTCCTGCAGAGTTAAAAAAAAAAAGAACCTCGTCAGACAAAATAAACTCAACTTCAGCTGATTGTTATGTCGGGAGAGAACCCTGCAGCTTCACCTGCAGGTTGATGATGTCAGCATCGCAGCTGGTGATTTCCTCCATGATGCCCTTCTTGCGGTACTCCCAGTTCAGCGCCCAGGACGGGCAGTATCCGTAGAGCTGCCGCGTGGCGTATTTATCACACAGCACGTTATAACACATGACTGTGAAGACAGCTGCGGGAGAAGACGACGCCATAAACAAAACGCACAAGAGAACAGCTACAATAATCAAAACTTGGTTTTAGAAGAATTTTTACGATTCGAACAGTTGGAGATTAACGATATGTCTTGACTGAAGTTTAATTTAGGTAAATTTACACTGACTCTAAAGTGCAGTATCATGGTAATCTTTTAATTAAAAAATTATTATATAAACCAACACTTGACAGAAAACCCTTGTGGTGCTGGGCGGCTCTTCAGCAGAGACGAGACAATCTGTCCAAAAGACCACTAGAAGCTGCACAGAGCTTTATGAAGGGGCCAAAGAGTCTTCTGGGAGGACTCAGGCCAGCCAAGAGACATACTGGTAGTCTCTCCAGCATGTCCAGGGTCTCCTCCCAGTTGCACATGTCCAGAAAACCTGCCTAAGGAGGCGTCCAGGAGGCATCTTTACCACAGGTCTGGACCACCTCAACTGGTTCCTCTGGATGTGGAGGAGCAGCAGCTCTACTCTTTAGGACAACCCCAAGTTTGAGGCCTCTCATGTTGAGAACACCTTCCCTACATAAGCACGGTGGTGGCAGCATCATGCTGTGGGGATGTTTTTCATCAGCTGGTACTAAGAGAATCTGGCCAGAGTTGTAAGATAGGTGGATGGAAATATAAAGAAGCTCTTGACTGACTCTTCTAGAGGTTTGAGGCTGGGACGGAAGACGACGACCCTCCACTGGTAGAACCAGAAGCAGGTAAACGTCCTGGAGTGTTCCAGTCTAGACCTAAACCCTACTGAGAACGTCAGGTTTGATTTAAAGATTGTTGAAAACAAGCAGCACGAACACGAAGGAGCAAAACTCCAGCAACTAGACGGACCCGGCTCACGGAGATGAACCTGAAGAGACGTCCTGCTGCTCATGTCTCTTCAGAGAGTCGAGCTCTGGGTCCTGAATATGTTTTCCAGTTTTGTATTTTTATATATGATTTAAAACTAAATTTCCCCCCCAATTAAAGTTCAAGTATTTGTTTTAATTAAAAATCTAATTAAACTCCAGGTTATAAGGCAATAAAACAAAAAATACACGAGGGAGGAATAGTTCTGTAAGGCACTGTATTTGTTTTACGTTGCGCAGCGGCTGGAAGTTAAAGACGGACTCGCAGGAAGTTTGACGTGTCTGAAGAACTAACCTGTGGGGATCATTTGGTCTCGCTCTTTCAGAGTGATCCACGGTCTTTGGGGGAGCTGCTCTGGGTGGACTGGGAACAGGGCAAGACGAGGATTAGTGCTCGTTCATCCTTGTCAGACGCAGTGATGTCATAATGCACTCAATAAAACATGTTTTAAATATGAATGAGCTCTGTGAGGCGACGCAGCCGAGACCGTTACCTGCTAGATTGTCAAGCATGTAGTTCAAAAGCTTTCTGGTTCCGTCTGGTTCCTGGTAGATGTTGAGGATGTCCTGGGACAAAGGATTTCCTGCAGATAAAATCAGATCATAGTAAACCAAATCAAATCCCAAACATCTGATGTGAAATGTTAATTTTCAAGAAATACATCCCTAAATATGTACTGAAACAAGTGGGCAGCAGTCATAACGTCTGGAACAAAATCCCTAGTGGTTTCAAAATAAAAGCCTCACCTTTTAGCCCGAGAGTTTGCAACCGGAAAAGCCTCCCAAGTTCATAAGGCAGAACTCGTAAAAGATTGTTGTTTAAAAGCAATTCCCTGCAAAAAAAAAAAAAAAAAAAAAAAAAAAATAAGAAAAAAGTCAGCAATCTTCAAGCAAAGTACCAATTTATTTCATTTTAGGTTGAATTGAACCTTGTTCTTCCTTCGATGCTTTGTGATTATTTTTGATCTTAATGCCTTGAGGGAATTTAAATAAATATTTCAGCTTTAAAACAAAGTTGCATCCTGTTCAGTCAGAGCTTAGTGTGAATCAAGTCACAACCATTTCTTTGTATAAACTTTAAACAAGTGGACAAACGTCAGCAAACATGCGGCTAATTGGAAACAGAGTGAACACTGTTTAATGTTCACACTGGATGTGTAATTATAACCAGCATTAACATCACGGCAGCCCTTTCTCTACAGAAAATAACAGTTTGCGCTCTCACGTGCACGCAGAATGACTTTAATAACAGATGGATAATGAGTGTAGATGTAAATTTTTCTGTATTAATTGGATTCATTTGGGCACTTTGATCATGTTTCCTGATAAAGAACCAAACTCAGAGTCATATTTTTAAATGCAAAACAATTCATTGGATTTTACTTATTTTTGTTGTTAAATTCACCTATTTTCTGCTCTGACAGTGTTTTCAAGAATCTGCTGGTCTCATACGCAGGTCGCTGCTGAGATTAAAGTTTTATTTCATTTATTTCACAGGAACGAAGCTTCCTGCGATCCTCTTCTACCTGAGAGAAACCATGTTGCCCAGTTCGGCGGGCAGGCTGCGGAGCTTATTGGACGACAGGTTCAGGTAGACCAGGTTGGGCAGCTTGGCGATGTCCGGCGGGATGCGGGTCAGGTTGTTGTCGTTGATGTGCAACGCCGTCAGGTGAGTCAGGGTCCATAACGAGCTGCTCAGGCTCCTCACCCGCCCTGCCACAAAACAAACAGAAGAATATTTGAACGTTAATTCAGTTCAGCGTGAAAAAGTTCAAAAGTTTGAGGAAAACGACGACATATGTTTAATTTCATTAAATAAGTCCATCCTTCTTTCTGACACTCATCTATGATTGTGTCAAGGAGGCAGCAGGTCCAGGAGGGAAGCCCAGACCTCCCTCTCCACAGAGACACTCTCCAGCTCCTCCTGGAGCTCCTCCCCATGCCAGAGAATGCATTTAATCCTTCCAGGGAGTTCTGCTTCATCAGGGTCTCCTCACAGTGAGATTTTTTTTGGGGAAAACTTCTAGAAGGTGGTGCACTAATCAGATGAACCACCTCAGCAGACTCCCTTCAACGCAGAGGAGCAGCGCCTCTACTCTGAGCTCCCCCAGGACGACTAAAGCTGCTTTGCCATGGATAAGTACGACTCGAGTCGACTCGTCTCATCGGTTCTTCTCAGGTGGAGGTGACCCGTCACTGTGACTTGTTTCTTGATCGTCAATGCAAAGTGGGCGGTTTCATGTAGCTTCATCCAGCTCGCGCTGAATCCTCTGGTCCACCAATAACAACAGAAAAGTCTGGACCTTGTCGTTTGTCCACAACACTGTTTTTGGAGCTTCCATACCCAACTAGAAACTAGAAAATCTAACTAACCCTCTCACTCTACAATGATCGGAGAGGACATGTTGGTTTCAGACGTCGTTTGCAGTTATTGCTGGCACACATGTCAACCCCTTGGGATGTCCACCTTCAGAAATCTGTCAAATTCACAAGAAGTCTGCTGTACTCTCACACTAGGGTTGGGGGGAGGTGGGCAGGGAGGATGAGGAGGGGGCAACCTTAGCATTTCCTTATGGGCTGGCTCTGAGATGTAAAATTAATGTGAAGATGAGTTTTTGAAAAATCTTCAAGACTTTGTCTGTAGTCATGAAAAATTGGGACAAATCCATTTAATTTATGGAAAATCTGTGAGAGTTGACAGGTCTTGACTGGGCAGGTCATCCAGTGATGCAGCTCCACAGACCAATCAACAGCTGGTGCCCGCTTACGTCAAAACCGTCACCTCGGAGCGGTTCGCTCGTACCCAAGTACAAGATGGACCCATAAACTGGGTTGAGTGGGGCGGGTACCAGCAGTGGGCAGGCCCTTAACTGGTGCGGTGTGAAACCAACAAGTGGCAAAGCGCCAAAAGATCTTCACCCCATTTCTAAGGCTGAGCCCCGCAACTCTACGAAGGAAGCTCATTTTGGTAATTTACATCCAGGATCTTGGTCTTTAGGTCACAACCCACACCTCATGATTACTGGTGACAGAACGTAGATGGACCAATAAACCAAGAGCTTTGCAACTCTTTCTTCACCACAATCAACCAAAGCAACGCCCTAATTACTGAGGACAAGACCCCAATCTGTCGATCCATCTCCTGCTCCATCCTACCGTCACTCAAACCAAGATGCCTAAGATACTGGAACTCCTCCACCTGAGGCAACGACTCTCCCCAATATTTAAAATACAGGTAGTCCCCGGTTTACGGCCGAGATTTGTTCTAACGGCTCGGCCATATACCGATTCAGCCGTATACCGAATCCGCCCGGATCCGCGGCCGTATATGCGGATTTTCGGCCGTAAAACGAAACCGAAACTAAACGGCGATCGGTAACG
>JARVGV010001587.1:4109991-4121904 GCA_031762435.1 Hypsolebias longignatus | reverse complement strand
TATTTATTCTTTTGTGTATTATTTCATTTATATATTTATTCTTTTATTTATTATTTTGACAGTGTTGGTCCTCCATATTTAAGACAAGCCATCTTGACCTTAAGTCAAACTTATTTATAATCTAAATAATCACTAACTCTGAGCTCAGATTACACCTAAGGTGACTTCTTGTTTTTTTCTTTCCTTCTCGAGCATCGTATTCAAGTCGTAAAGTCAAATAAATGGAGTCGCATTTCATGTGTGGTCAATAAATCCCACCTGTTCTCATAGCGGCCCTCAAGTTCTGCCTTTAAAACAAACATCCTCACAATAAAAACTTAAAAAACACACTTGGCTCTGAAAATGCACGTATCCAACAAGTTTATGAGCACAGAGAATATAAATGTTAGAAGAGCTCTAAAGGCTGGAGAACCAGCATGTGCTGAACAACTTTAGAAAAAAATAATTACATAACCTGTTTACACTCTGCTAGGTCACAAGTAAGAAGCCAGAGCGGCTGCAGGCAGATATATGTGGTCTCCTGGCTCAAAAGTACACCAAGACGTGCAGAAAACCCATCATTCCAGGGTAAACGTACAAGAAGTGTTGAACAATTTAAACATAGTCAATGCAAAACTAAATCAAACATCAAAAACTTTTGTTCTGAACTATATCAAATGGTACAATTTGAGTCATTGTCCTGGTAGTTTTTAAATATGTTGATAAGAAACTCTGAAATGTGGGTACGCACTCAATGTAAACAAAGTCCAACTACAGTATTGATCTGCTGGACTGCTGGTTGTAGTCAGTGCAGGTAAACAAATGTAACTGGTAAGTAGGTAAACAAACACACCTAAGTTTTTGATTCAACCCCCCTAAAAACTGTGGTTTGTTTATTTATTTTTTTGGTTCTAACTTTACCTTTAAGACTCATATGGAAACATGGAAAGTGTTGTTTAAAAGTTGAAAAGTTTTAATGTAATTTCCTGCGGGATCAATAAAGTTATACCTTATGTATTTATAAGTGCAGTACGGATGTGTTTAAGTGGGTAAAAATGTGGCAGTGGCAACAGCTGAGTCTCCAAACATAGCTGTGGTGTCAAAAGTGACAAGTGCGTAACGGGGACCGACAGGCCCGTTCGGGCAAGGTTCGACCCACAGCTGTCACATCTGACCCCAAAGGAAAACACACACTTTATTAATCCGCCTGTCGGTACAAACCAGCGATTAACTCAGAAAAACAACGTCCGCACAGCAGCAGCCGCGTTACCCGTGCGGCGCCTCCGGAGCACCGCGCTGGATTTGTTCCGCTGGCGGCGGCTGGGCGCACGCCACCCGGGGCTCACCAGAGCTTCAGAGCGGGGGAAGACGATCGGACGAGACGGAAGCAACCCCCGCAACAACCTCCTGAAAACCTCCTCAGCGTAAGCGCAAACTCAGACGTGGCTTTACCTTCATTCGTGGGCGGTGGATGAGGTTTTATTGAGGGACCTGGCAGAGACATGCAGACGAGGCTCTTGAACCCCTTTAGACCCTGAACGTCTCGGAAACAGAAGGGAAGAACAACAAACGCGACTTCCGCTCATGCCCGTCACGCCGGGGAGCGCGCATGTGTCCGTCTACGAGTTCACGAGATTTTCTCTACCACCAAAAATGATATGAACTCTCTTTTTTTTTTTCATTTTATTACCAAAATCAGAATATTACTTGTTATTATAAATACAAATAATATACATTTTAAACAATTCCCTTCATTATAATAACAAATCAGCTAGTTAACAACATCGTGTGTCCTTATAAATCCAAGTTGTAAATGTAATAAAGTAATAACGTATTAAAAATGAACGCCGACTATAATATTTAGAGTCAATAAATCCTTAAAATTATTTTAATTTTATTCAAAGCAATTGGTATTATTTTAAAAATAAATTAAACCGGTAGATTTGTGGCGGATTCGTTTTCGGAACCATGGAATAAACATTTGTTTCCACACGGACTATCCGCAGAAGGCATGGCAACTTGCACGTCGGTTATGTGGAAAGGTCAGTTATTGTGGTGTTTATGATTTACGTTTTTAAGTTTAAATGTGCGATTCGTTTACCATTTTTTAAGTTTATTTAGAAAATAAACTATTTCGTATTTGTTGATGTCCAAACGATAATTAAAACGGGCTTCCGGTTTTAAGATTTTCACGTTTTAGCAAGCACTCTCCTCTGAGCAAGTCGGATTTTAGTCTGGATTATGCTACATATAGTAAATAATCTTTTCAATACAATTCTGACATAACCATCGTTTTGTTTAAAAATCCATTTGGACTCTCAAGATGCTCAAAAGGAAGCAAAAATGTTCCAGACCTTTTTAAAGAGCTTGAATATGTAATGAATAATCTAGTCCAGATTGGTCAAATCTGGACTAGATTATCTTTTACATAAATGTTTATTATTATTATTATTGTTATTATTTACCCATTTTAAGTTGAACAACATGTCAGAAATAAGTGAAATGGCAAAAACCTTTCTCAGCCATGATGAACAAAAATTTTAACATTCTCATCACAAAAAAAAAAAAAAAAACACATTTTGTACAAACTAAACTCAAGAATGGCTGAATGCAGAGAGCACCACAGAGTAACCCATGACTAATCAAAACAGTTTATTTAGATCTTAGTCTCAGTGGATCTCCTGAAAGTTCAGCTTCATCCAAACATTTTTCACTCTTCACTCCTGAACATCATATAGACTAAAACCACGAGAAGTGGACGATAGATTAGGAAGAGATTGTAGTTCTTAAAATAACCTTCTGTAACACTTTTTGTGCTTGTTCAGCAGTAACTTCTGTATCAGTCAAAGAAGCCCAACTATAATGCTTGGAGGAGGTTCTGGGGTAGATTGGGCTTGGATCTTTGCAACTTTTCCAGAATGCAGAATTATGTTTTACACAAATGCTAAATATGAGTGGTTCTCTCAGTTCAATCCACAAACCTCTGACTTGTTCATTCATGCTTGTAACTCGATCAGGTCTCTCAGGTTTTCAGGCTTTTCAGATTATTTTCCAAATTAAATTAGAGTTTAATGAGACAGTTTTCTTTGGAGCAAGAAGCCTGCTGACCTGACACAAAATCCAACTCCGAGACTTTTATTCTCGTGTTTTGCATCATTAAAAGTTCCTGTTAGATGGTTACGTTGCTTCTAAGAAATATTAGCCAGTTTTGTGTGACTTATATAATGGGGCCATCCTCCTGATGCTGCACCAAAACAAAACAAACAAAAAAAAAGATTCAAAAAGCACATTTGGATCGTACCCTCATAAGCTTCAGGTTTGAATATATTCAGATATATGTTTCATGTTCTACAACATGAAACAAGGAACCACAAACATTTCTGAAAGAGTTGGAAACAGTTCTGTTTGATGGATTAATTAAAGTATAGTCAACTCTAAAGCCATGTGAGTCTTTTCATCGGTATAATGGAGTGGGTATTGCTGCTAAAAGAGAATAAACTCAAAAATGAATTCTTAAATTGTAATTCAACATAATCTTATCAAGAGTAATCCTTGTGTGATCATATGAGTGTCCCTGCAGGTCTGTGGTAAAGTCTCTTTTGTTTTTCTGCAGTTCTAGCAGGATGTCAGAAGCAGCTGCTGAGGTCCAGCGGTCTGGCTTACGCTGCTGTGTCTCAATCTGCACCACACCATCTACCCATCAGGACCTTTGCAGCTGTCAAGTAAGTTAACTTCAATAAAAACTATGTTAAATCTCTTTATATTTAGATTTTTTTCAGACACTTCTCATTTTCATTTTTCATTCTACTTAATAAAACAACTAGAATTACAGCCCGTTTTTAAAAATCTGTATGTTTTTTTTAATTGCCAGGACTCTAAAAAAAGGCAACAAAATGGATTCAAAGATGAAAGAGAAGGTCATCAATGACAAAAACAGACACAAGCCTTTGGCTCTGGTAGCGAAAGCACCTGTGGATGACGTCTACATTAGGAAGTTGTATCCCCCGACGATCTACAGTGCAGCCGACGCCATCGACATGCTGAAGAGTTTCCAGGCGTTGGACTTCACGCCCCTCGATCAGGCTCTTTACATTGAGCTGAGGCTCAACATGAAACTGGAGAAAAAGGTAACAGAAAAATAGCACACAACGATTTCAGTTTAAAACTCAGGCATGAAGGGCATTGGGCGATGCTTCTTTTTCTGCGTGTCATCCAGCTGCTTTATTAAAACAGAAGAGAATGACCTGAGGAGCGCTGATCTTCTCACAACCATCTTAGTTTCATATTTTTGCTGTTGGACTTGTTTGGATTTATTTCCTGTTCAGGAGTTTATGGTCACGTCTCACTTCCACTAATCAGAAACGTCTTTATAGCACATCAGTCTTTGCTGCTGCACCAGTTTTGGTTAGTCAGCTGAAAACGGATTAGCACAGAGGAATAAAACCCTCACCGGTTGGTTTCCACATCACAGGATTGCAGTTGGTCCGTGGAGAGCTGCTCTGTCTCCCCCCACATCTGTTTCCACAGAACTGATGTTCATAATAAATCATCAACGCTCCAAGTGCCACCAGATAACATAATTACCCACGCTTGCTCCTTGAATGACATCATTAGTATATTTTATCTTCCTGCAGCACGCTGGCTGTTCATAATAACCACAACAAACAAATTTATTTTTGTCCCCTTGCAGAAAAAAGTCGACCCCTTCGTCAGCACCGTGCTCCTGCCGCACCGCTTCAAGACGGAGATAAACAAAGTTCTAGTTTTCGCCGAGGTAAAACCTTTTATCCCCTTATCAGCCTCATCGTCTTAGGCAGCCGTGTGTTCGCTGATGATGAATTGTTTTCTGTGGCTGTTTTTTTAATTTTATACAGAGGAAACTATTTCTAATTTAGCCAAGTGCCACAGTTTATAGGTTATAACTCGGGTGCTCATATTAACAACCTATGGGAGAGATTCTGGTGAGATGTGGTAAATTTTGAAGCCGTAAAATCAGATGTCAAGATGTCTGACTTCCTCTGCAGAGGCCAGATAACATCCAAGATGCTAAGGAGAACGGAGCAGCGTTCGTTGGAGGAATAGAGCTCATTCAGCCTGTGAGTGATGAGTTTATTAATATCTGTGTGTCTGTTAGTGAAGAATTACTATTTAATGAGTTAATTTTAGTTCTTTTAGCTGAACAGTTCAGTGTGTGGAAGCTTTTTACTGTTGGGCAGTGATAGTAGAATCAGGTTGATGTTACAGAAATGACACGTGTCTTTATCTGGTTTTGTTTACATAAACACACGTTTGTTCTGAAGTTGTACTTTAGATGACCTTCAGGAGCGTTTCTGTTCAGTTTAATCAGAATTATGTTTTTCTTTTCAGATCTTGGATGATATGATTTCGGCTGACTTTTACATAGCGGTTCCTGAGATGTTGCCGAAGCTTTTGCCACTAAAAAACAAACTGAGGAAGAAGTTCCCGAAGAACAAAAGAGGTAAAATGGATCACATTTTGTTTCTCGCCCAGAGGAACCTGTTAGATTTAACTTAAGAGGGAGTTTAGATATTTATTTACACAATAAAAGCTTGTAAAATTAGTCTCTGATTAAAAAAAAGTCCATACTGTATTTTGTTAAGGATGTTTGTCACCTGTGTTACTCATTATTTTTGCTGTAACCTTTTTTAAATAATTACAACAGCTGAATGGCTGAATTGCAAATGTTTAAATGATTTAAATGTGTTTGGTTGTGTTTCTGTTCACACTCAGGCACGGTCGGTATCGAAATTACCAAGATGATGAAGTTGTTTACGACGGGTCACAGCTTCACGGTGGAGGACGACGGCGTCGTCCAGACGCAGATCGCTACGGTACGACAAACTCTGCTGTGAAAACAAGTTTTTACCACCCGCTGACACGTTTGCATGATTCAGGCACATAAAAATACACGAGTGCACAAATTAAAAAGAATATCTTATAAAGAAAGAGAGAAAATTAAATTAAAGAATCATAAGTTTGCTTGGAAAATGTTGGCGTTTTTAGTTTTAAAATAGTTCTAAAATGTTTGTTGGATTCATCTGCATTTGAGCTTTTACTTGACAAATATTTAGTCGTTTGGATTCTCATAATAAAGTGGTGGTGATGGTGTTGGTGGTGGTGGTGGGGGGGGCGGGTAGTTTATTTTTTCTTGAGTTCAGTAATGGAAGCTCCAAAAGTAAATGTAGTGCCATGGACCATAAGGTCCAGACCTTTCTTTTGTTGTTACTGGACAGATGCCCGCCCACTGTGCATTGACGATCTCGCCCACTGAGCGGGGAAACGAGTCACTGTGGGTATTCACCTCCACCTGAGAACAACCGTCTCGAGTTGTACTGATCAATGTCAAAGCAGCTATTGAGTGCGGACCTGCGTTTCAGAATTAAATATCTGGAAACCTTCTGGAGTAAATTCTTTTAAATACCTCAGATAATGTTGAGGATAAACTTCTTTTTTTATTTTTTGCAATGACAACCTTTAGTATAACTCCTTTACAACTCCAAAATACAGAAAACATAAAAAATAAAATCATAATTTTTGATTATTGAACTCAGAGTGTTCACTGGTTAAAAACACGTTTCTTTAAAGTCAGAGTTTAATTTCTGATGCGTTGAAAATGTTACGTGTTTGTGAAGTGACAACAGGAACTGAGCTCACTCTGTTTTCTGCTCCATGCAGCTCAACATGCCCAACGAGCACATCATAGCCAACCTGCAAACCATCCTGAAGGAAGTTTGTTCTCACCGACCTGCAGAACTGGGTACGTTCTCACAAATCCTGAAGCAACAGAGCCCAAAGTGTCTCAGAGCTGAGAGCACTACAGCCGAAACAGCTGCAGCAGATGTGTGTGTGCTCTGACCGCTTGTTGGGGATAAATAGCACATTGTCTTTGTTTACCAGAGTGATCGATAAAAGAAGGTTTTAATCAGCTCAGTTCTCAGATCTGCTGCCAAACGAATGAAGCGGAGCCGGAGTTTTAGCTTCGTGCAGCTAAATGGCCTTGATTTATCATGAACTTTGAATTTAAACTTTTTAATCCATGTGCTGTACATGTAAGTTTTAGATTTTACTTGAGCAAAAACTGAGCTCCATTTTCTTTTTTTCAAATCCTGATACCAGTTAAAGGCAAACAATGCATCAGTTCAAGGTTATTTTCAAAGGTAATCCTTTTAAAACAACATTTTTGAAAGTAAAGAGGAGAAACAAATAAACTAAAGGAAACATAAAAAGAAAAAAATGTAAATAAATGAATGTAAAATTCAGAACACCAACTTTATGAAGTACAGTACTTGGAATAACCACATGTACAACAAATCAGACATAACAGAGGTCACCAGACATAAAAGAATAAAACATAAGACTAAAAGAAGTAAATCCCTATAAATAAAAATGCATAAAATCAGTTAAACAAAAATACAGTAGAGGCGTCAAAATCCAAGAGATGAATTTTAAAATGTAATTTAAATGATCTAAATGTACAGTTTCAAATTAAAACTGACCCCCCCCCTTCAAATTTATTAGATTGTTGAAATATTAAAAACATCTAATGGAAAAAAAATGGAGAACAGATGTACAAAGATGAAATAGTACATTTTAACAGAATACAGTACAGTATATTAGTATATTTTAGTACTGTATATGTTTTGAGCCATTAATTTCTTTGGTTTAGCAGTTTCTGTTTTCCATTTGAAACTTATTTAACATTTCTTAATCTTTAGTTCAACATGTGTTTTTATAAAGAGGTTTAAAAACAGTTATTTTTTGTTTTGTCTCTGTTTTATAAAGTGCTTTATGGATTAATTATTAGTTAAAACGTGCAGCAGAGTAATAGTCACTAGTTTGTTTTTAAGTGTGGCCACCAGGATCCGGTCTGAACGCTTCATTTTCAACATATCTTGAAACTACAATACAGAAATGTATTGCATGTTCATTTATTTATATGCAGAAGCCCAGTTTGAGCAGCCGGTGTTTCTTCTCAACAAATAAAACTTAAAGTTTGCAGCTTTTTAGTTTGTAACATTTGATTACATTTTTACTGCTTTAACCTCAATAATAGGATTCAGAATGTAATCCTCCTCTAACAAATCCTAATTAAAACCTAAATGATCTAAATGCTAATCGAGTTAGAGTTTACTAAATGAATTGTCATTAAGTCTTCTCCCTTTGAAGTAATCTGCAGAGCTTTCAGAACCACTGAAGATGCTTTAAACCCGTTGACCTAATCTCTTTCCTGTGGATGGTTTTATTTCCCAAGTGTTGTCTCTTTAGCTCCAAACAGAATAACCATTTTCTTATTAGTTTTTTTTTTAATTTTCAAGTCCTGAAACTTTCACACTGCTGCATTTTTTAATTGAGTTTTGGTTCTTTACAACCCCAAGAAATCAGTTTTTTAATGAGCATTCTTTTGTTTTCTGATGTACTAATCATGTACCATTCAATATACCAAACAATTCAATCATGAATCATGCCGCTCGGTGCGGCTGCTTGTTGGAGCAGCTCTGTTACATTCATTCTGAGATTTAGCTTTCGGAAACATGAATTCCCCTTTTTCTGGATGTAAATCACTTTTATTTTTTTTTTTTATGATTGTTTCCTCTGGTATCAGATGCTGTGCAGCTGGAAGGATTTTTATTGAAACGTTTTTAGTTTTGGACATTTGTTATGATGCGTAACCATGACAACAAGGTGGTTTTCTACAACCAGGAGCAGCTGATTAACGTCTCAAAAGCTCAAATAATATCTCAACTACAGCCCCAAATGTCAAATGAATTGAAAAGGAGGCGCCGTGGATGCATTCCCGTCTCCCTGCTGGTTGTGCTCAAGTGCCTGACCACTGAGATCCTGGAACTGGCAGGAAACACGACTCGTGACAGCAGACGGACAGGATCGTCCCCTGGCCGGCTGTCCGCAGCAACGAGGAGCTCGGCAGGCTGCTGGAAGGAGTGGTCATCACTCTGGGAGGAGTTCAGCCCAGCATTCAGGTGGTCCTGCAGCCCGGGGGAACCAAGAGTCCAGCCAAGTTTGGGTGGATGGTTTGGATGGCATCTGCAGCCATTTTCTTTGGATCCACTGTGGGACGGACCTTTTTACAAGAGACCCTTCCTGCCCACAGCCATCAGTATCTAAAACATCTCTTTAATGAAACGAGGATAATGAGTTACAACATTTAATTTCCTTTTGGGATTAATAAAGTATTTTTTAAATTGAATTGGATTTAATGTAGTTTACCATATGAAGCCCAATGTTGCAAAGAAAACTTCCTGTTTGAAGAACAAGATGAACTTTGGGAACAGAAAGTTGCAGCGTTTACAGCTCAGACTGGAAACGCTGCTGTTTTATTGACTAAACGTGAAATTTTCATGTTAAAATTATTATTATTATTATTTTTTATCCTTTCACAGCTTCTTTCTCCTCTGCCTCCAGATGTTTTACCGTCGCTCAGCTTTTGGACTTTAGGACCAATTTAAAGAAAAGAAAAGCTGAATAATAATATTAATAAAAACTTCATTTTCATTTTTGTTTAAAAACTAAATATGTTGCCGAGATGTGTGGCAGACATAAAATCCCAAAAAGCAATGGTCAACCAAAACCCTTTCTAACCTAAATATTAAAAACACACAAATCACACGTATCCAGGTGATGGAAATCACCTGCATCAGGTGCTGATGGAGTAAAATGCACAAGTTGGAGTAAAGAGTTAAAAAAAAAAAAATTAATACAGCAGGTGAAACAATCCAGTCGCTCTGTGTGTGTCTTTACACAAATTTTACGCGTGCTTCAGTAGGAAGTCACTGATAATAACATGTTTTTATAAAAAGTTGTTGCACTTCCAGGTTTTCAGCACAGAATATCAAAGAAAATAAATATATAGGTAGTCCTCGACCTACGAACGGGTTCCGGACCTAAGGACCGTTTGTAGGTCGATTTTGCCGTAGGTCGGAACCGAACGCACATGGCGCTGTATGTCCGCATTTACGGCTGTAAATCGAAACCGAAACTAAAACGGCGATCGGTAACGTCTTTTTAAACACGTTTTTTCAATGTAAAACAACTTCGAACGGCCGTTTTAATGTGTTTTAATGTGTTTCCAAGCAGTTAGCTAACAAAATACCCTAAAAAAAAAAAAAACTAAAAAAATATAAAATGCTGCATAAAAAAGGCAACGAACGGCGCAATGACGTCACTGGGGGCGCCGCCGTAAGTACGGAGCACCGTAGGTAGAGACCGCCGTAGGTTGAGGACAACCTGTATATGTATTTTTTTAGTAGAGATAAAACACAAGATGTTCCAAACAGGATATCTGTGTAGATAATGTTGGTTTGTTCATAATAAGTTACAAATTTTTTAAAATGGTTTTTAAGCTCTTTGAACAGCTTCACACTACACGTCTATTTTAACAGACATGTTATGATGAAATCTGATAAAAAGCAGACCTTAAACTGCAGAAACGACGTCCTGTTGCCTTGTTTTAACTCTTAAGCGTTTGCTGTAGCTAGTTCCTTTTGGCTCGAGCTGATTAGCCGTTAGCTCGTTGAGCCAGTCATGGTTTAACTCCAAACCGAGGTTGTTCAAACAGCCATCTGTAGCAGGTAAAATGTTTATTGTTCATTGATTTTCCACTGAACCCCACTTCACAAAGTCTGTACTATCCCTTTACGTGTACACTGCAAAACATTTGGGCATATTTAAGTGTCATTGTGATATTTACAGTTTTAAGATTAAAATTTTTTTATCTTCACCTGCTTGTCAACATTTCCACGATTCTTTCTCACAATGTTAAATTTACCCCATTTACCAAACAAACAGATAAAAAGGCACAAGAAGCTTCTTGTTTTAGGTAATTTTATAGTTTCTTTCTGCTTCAGACCAAATAACAGCAGCAGCAGGTGTGCCTGCACACACAGCAGATGCTCACAGTGAGGTCCAGTGTTTGCACTTTCTGCCTGATGATGATGATGATGTTCCCAGTGAGGCTCTTCATTCTGCAAGTGTTCACACTCGGCAGCGCAAAACATCCTCTGCTGTGTGAAACATCTCACTCCGTGCCTCGTTACGGCTCTGCAGCTTTCATCTCAGAAACGCGATGCAGGCCAATACACCCGGGCCTTTCAGAACTCTTTGGCGGCGTCAGCAGAGGCTGGTCTTTGAGTTTGTGCCAGAAAACTTTTCATTGCAACGCCCCGGCAGGAGGTGCACGCAGCCTGTCTGCAAAATGTAATGACCACTGCAGCCAGAAGTGGAACAGGAAGTTAAAAACTGGAACACTTCCTGTGAACTTGTATTTACCGTCTGTCAGGAGTCATTTAGACGCAAATTCATGGCTGTTGTGCACAGAAACTCAAGAAGTGTTCACAGATAAATGCAAAAAAAATAAAATTAAAAAAAAAAAGAAAGAAAGAAAGAAAAATAAAGAGAATGAATTTTAGGGGAGGACAAAAAGCCCAGGGAATTATGGGAATTATAAAAGAAAAAAGCACAACCCACAAAATGCAGATGAATAGAAAAACTCATGAAATAGAATAATAAAAAAAACCCTGATATGATCCATCCATCCATACATACATACATCCACGAATGAATGAGTGATGCTGTGGAGTTCAGTGGGAAAGTACCCACCCACACCCATAAAAAACAAACAAACAAACAAAAACTGATTTGTGAAGTGCTTACTCTACAGCTGTGAGTTCCTATCATTTTTCTAGTATGTTTAGTTGTAAACAATTATTTCACGCTATAAAGGAAAGCTCATGGGACACTGAATGCTTGAGGGGAAGTAGGCGGGGCTTAAAGGGGTACTAAACCCCCGGTGAAACGGTAGCTCCGCCCCAACACAAGATTCAAAAATGCAACAAAGTGGGTGTGCCAAGAGGCACTGCCTGAAGGAGGGGAGGAGGTGGGGGTTAGAGTGAGGAGGTG
>JARVGV010001587.1:4081814-4093822 GCA_031762435.1 Hypsolebias longignatus | reverse complement strand
CCCCCCCCCCCCCGCGAGGAAGTAAACGCCGCTGTTCTTTATCTTTATCCTTTGTGCTTTGTTCAGTGACGTTTATCATTCTCCTCAGCCACTGCCCATCTACATAAACTTCTCTCATAAAGTTGATTTTTATGCTGAATTTAACAAATGACCAAATGATGAGAGTTCAAATGGTTTTAGGCAGTAAAGATGATTAACTAACTTTGCCCCTAATGAGAGAGACAAAAATAAAAATCTATACATAAAATAAGATGTTTTACTTTCAATCCAGGGAGATTAAGCTTAAAATTGTTTGAGATGCTCCGTTTACGGAAGCAAATTTCTCTTTAGATTAATCTCACCCCCCATCCACACCAATGGCTATTAGAATTGTTATAGAGACTAGAAAAATGTACGCACAAATGCAGTCTGAATGCTTATTGCTGAATACTTTGATGCATGCTCAATAATCCAGGTTTAATTGGCCGCTGCCGTTCTTTTGAAATGAAGGTTGTGATGTGATGAGGATTGTTTAAGCGTCATAAATCAAGCTCATAAACTGACAACCCTCTCTGTTTGTCTGCCTCCACTTGTTGAAGTTTGATGTATTTAGAAAGATAAATGTGTGGACAGTCTTTGTGATACCTGTCGATATGAGAAAGCTGATCAGGTTTGCATTGATCCATGATCTGATGGTTGGGATTAAAGACGTTAGAAAGTCCTCTGAGGTGTCTCTGACAGGTTGGTCAGACATTTCTCGTCTGGCTCTTTGTTGGTGAATTTTCTGATACAGCACCACAGCAGCTGTTGCTGTGATGAGATAATACGTCAAGCCCTTTCATCACTTGCACAAGTTGCACTTTGTGCTCGAGAAAAATTCTGTCTTCTTTTATCGTTCAAACACAAGTGGGGGGGGGAGGGATTAAATCTGCCGCCTTGCACTTTAGAAAAACACTGCTTGTGTCAGGCAGCAACTGGCAATCTGTTAAAACGCCTGAGCTGTGGTTCCCAGGCTGAATAACGAGGAACTCCTTTCCTGCCGTGTCATCAGGATAATTACAGTGAAGTTCAGAACATACCTGCAGTCGTGTAAATGCACACAAGAACATATCCGGCTTACCTTTCTCCTGACTTTGAAGGAGGGGGTAATTTCTAAAAGTTCAGTCGGTGTTTAGGAGGGAGGAGAAGGGAAAGGAGGAAGAGGAGGAGGGGGGCTTGTGAGTGAAAAGGAGAAGGCAGGAAAACAGGTGGGACATCCGAGCATGTTTGAACACCGTCTGGAAAAAAACAGACCCTACTGGAGTTCAAAGTGAAACGTCCTCCATCATCTGGACTGGTGGGCAGAGAGGAACAAATTCAGTTTATAGTCGAAGCCTTCAGGCCTCTTCATACTTCTTGTTCCTTTCTCCAGAAAATAATCTCTTGAGCTGATTAAATTTGATGTTCACATTGTGATAACTCTGTTCTTAAAAAAAATACAATAATTTTCTTTTCAATTTCTGCTCATGAGAAAAAGGCTACAAAAAATTAATCAAATTTCATCTTTTCTGCGGTTTCATTCAGCTAGACCAGGGGTGTCCAGTCCTGGTCCTCCAGAACCACAACCCTGCATGCTTTACATCAGGGCCATTCAACAGGCGGCCCATAGGCCAGAAGTGGCCTGCGGTTGACTTAAGTCTGGCCTGCTGATAAGTTCATTAATAATAAAATAATAAATCTGAAAAAAAAGAGACCTTTTAAAATTTTAAAATGGCAAATATTTAAGTCAGAGAACCAATCCTGTTAAGTGCCCAACTCAGTTTTCACAAGTTTACAGAAGTGCACTGTATGAAAGCATTGATTTACACAGCACAGTGCCATGCCAGGTGTAACCCTGAAACTACATTCTTCAGTGAGGATACTCCTACTTGACCAATCAGTGCTTTCCCCATTATACGTACTGGGAACAACCTCTGACGACGACACAGAGGAGATGTTGGACACGCATCATGCTCGCTTTCAGCCCAGCTGAGTTATGCTCCGCCTCTTTTGGCTCTGCTCAAAGCTCACACCGGAGTAGACGTGGACACCTCACCTGTGATTTATGAAGCGTTTGAAGAACTGGTCTGAGCAGCCATCATTGTAAATGAGAACTGGTTCTTAATGGACCCACCTGGAACAGCAACATGTCGGTCATTCAGGGGACATCAAAAACGTTCAACTTTTGTTTTATTTTGAAGAGTCAGAGAAGACAAAATAATACTGTATTTGTGTAAAATAGGAGGTGCAATGTGTCGTTTTTGTTTTAATATTGTTTCACATCACTTTTAATGCAAGGAAATCTTGAAATGTAATTTCTCTCAATTACACTTTTGGGTTCTGTTTATTGTGTTAATGATTCAATGCAACAAAATAAACTAATTTAAAAGGTAACAGATCATTGTAATACTTGGTTTATTTACATAATTATTTAATTGCTGGATGTTTGGCCTCGTAGCTGCTGACTTTCAGTATCTGTGGCCCCCTGAGCAGTTTAGTTGAAGAGCCCTTCTTTAGATGTTTTTTCTACTCCAACACACCCGAAATGAATGAATGAGTGACCAACAGGCTTCTGCAGGACTTGAGGAGATTCAGTCACTGCAGAGAAACAAGTAACATGCAGGACAGTGGCCCTCGAGGACCACCCCTAAGTTAGACCATTTGCTTGCTGCTAATGCATTTGCCTGTGTGTGTTCATTTACCTATCAATTAGCAAAAGATGTAATAAACCTCAGGACAGATTTATATGAAACTCAATTATTAGATGTAGGTTAGATACACATGCTTATAATAACAGTTATTTTTACAGGCATTGTGATAAAATTAGGTCTGGTAGTAGCAGAGAGTCATACGCAACATGTACTCTGGCACAAGCAAGGCGGCGGGTGATATGCATTTCTTCAAGGAACAGCACTTTCATTAATAGAAAGCTGGTTTTATAGTTAGCTTGTAATTTGTTTATATTTGGTGTTCTAGTCAACTTCACTTCCTGTTTTACTTTGAAAAGCCTGTACCTTCACACCTGGTTTACTTCATCGAATCGTCTGTTCTGTATTTTTCCTCTTCACTCAGTTTTTATAGTGCTTATATTTTCCTTCGTTTAACGTAAAGACCTTGCTGCTAGTTACAATAAAAGTGATAGTTTCAGTCTTTTGAAGTAGGATTCTGTTAATAGGTTATGAAAAATCAATACCTTGCCTGTTGCAGATATCTCTTTGAGGATGTTTGGAGAAATGGTTGGGCTCTGGTCAAACTGATGAGGTAACATGATATGAGTTGAAAGACGCCAGTAATCCACTTTGGTCTTGCCTCTGCTAGGACTAGCTATTAGCTTGTGATTTTTACAGCTGTTAGGCTAAAGCAGGCGTGGTAGTGGCTGAGAGTTGTTTCTAATATTCTTATTGCTAACAGATCACATAAAATATTTATTTAAAACTTTGGCATGCAGGGTGGTGGGTGATGTGCATTCCTTCATGGGACGCCACTTTCATTGCTTTTGTTTACACTTGTTCTGTGCTCAGTTTATTTTTTCACACCTTTTTGTTTTTGTTACGTACAGATTAGAACTAAGATATTTGAGTTAGCTACTGTAGTTTATTGTTGTTGTTTACTGTTTTGTTGTCTGTACTTTACATGTTCTGTCTGGAACAGGTCTCTCTTTTAAATGGGTCCCTGATTATGAGAATAGCCTGTATAAATAAAGGTTGAATGAACATAAAATAAAAGAGAAGAAGCTGCAGCTCTATATGTTCTGAAGTATTTAATTATTGTTGTGGACCACCTGTCTTCTGCAGGGCTTTCAGTTTTCTTTATGAGCTTCAGCGTAAACAATGCTTTAGGAAACCCAACCTTACCAGAGAAAACTCATTAGTACTTGATTTTTCATTAGTCATCTAAATATAGTGACATTTTCAAAGAAGCCTTTGTCAATAAAGAAAACACTGCTTTTTATTTGTGTCATGAGTCTCCGTCTTGTAGCACTGTCCTCAGAGACGGTGTTTGTTTCATGTGTCAGACAGAAACACGCTGCTTCTGTACAGCTGTTTGATTGACAAGGAAGAGAAATGAATTCACAGATGGCCGGGAAGGTGCAGAAAATATGCTCTGCTCTGCAGCAACGTTGAAATATTTTGACAGGGACCATATGGGGGAATTTGTTAGGAAGCTCACACAACCAGCTGAAATTTGTCTGATCAGCGTCATATATTTCCTGGGCAATTAATCAGGCATTTCCCCTCCCTCAAAATAAACAAAAATAAATAAATAAATAACAGAGCAGCAAGCTGACGCTGGTCTGCAGGAGATTTGTCCTAATTTAATAATTACTCAATCTGATTTACAGAGTCTGCTTTTTGCACATCGTGTTGACACGTAATTTAATCTGTTTAAGCTTTGATTTTTTTTTTTCCTCTTGGTGCATTTTATGGAGATTTCTTTTTTGAATTTTTATTCCCTGACAAATGTTTTTGTGTAGCTGAAGTCGGTTACCGGTGCGTTCTTAAAGGAAACCCTGTCGATCGAAGAGAAACACTTTGCTTTGGTTTCTCCTGACGAGTTACAAAGACCAAGATGTTTGTCTGAAGCTCCTCGTCAGGAGGTTGGGCTCAGAAGAACGTGGACTGTCTGTAAGCAGATGTTAGGTCATCTTAAAGAGCTTGCTCTCGTCAGAATCTGGGTGTTCACAGGAAGTTGAAGACGTGGTCGCTGTTGTGGCAATGGACCTTTTGAACTTTACGCCACCACAAAGGCCCATGCGTTTGTCTTTCTGTTAGCAAGTTCTCCATGGATTTTATAGCAACTTTTAGAAGTGAATCATTAGAAGTACATCTACCATAGATTATGCAAAGTTGCTGTGTGTCAACCTCAGTCTTTCCTCCATGATAAATCTGTTTGTTAAATCCCACGACGAGGTGCTCACACAGACCAAATATCACTTCATCACGTTATTCAGTCACAGAGCCAGCTTACCTTTTCACACGTGGACACCCTCAGCTCTGTTACTACCTCACTTTGTGGCATAAAGGTGCATCAGAGGTGCGTTGGCTTCAACCCCGCCTCGCTTCATTCAGAAATCACATCGAAGCTCTTGTGAAAGAACAGCAGCGTGACACACTGGTGAACACATTTTTTTTAATGCCATCAGCTGTATCAAATCCAACAATGGTTTCTTTAATGTTTCAGGCCAATTTATTTATTTTCAGTCATCATTTCTGATTCAGCATAATTTTGACAGCATTCAGTCACTGTTTATATTTAACCGATTCAGTCCCAGATGAAAGGAAAATGCAACTCCAGCTTCAATTGAACAGAAACCTGCTAAACGTATAATACAAATCATCAGTCTTTTTATCAATAAGGTTTAAAGAAAATCTTAACTATTGTTGGTGTTGAATAAATGCTACCTGCAAAGTCAGTGTTTGATTTTTTAATGCTTTGATTAAAAAAAAAAAAAAAAACCTGACATGCCTATTTTATAGCTGTAATGTCTTATTAGTGAAAATAACTATCTCAACGCACCATCATTTCTCTGCAGTTAAAAAAAAAATCTTGTTTATTTTTTTGTCTTTTAAATTAAAAATACAACAACAACAAAACCCCAGATAATTTATTTTTATCATATTATTATTACATGCGATAATTAAACATTTAAAATCTTCCTTTCTATCAGCACTGTCATAAACTTTGTTTTTTTTTTTTTTTAAGAAGACAAAGTTAGTGTCTGGATAGTAACAGACACAGGGTTCATGTCCTCTGGGCTTAAGGTGCTCGAATGCTTTACTGACTGTTATTGTCCACTTTCTTTATGTCACTCTACTTTACGTTAAAGCTAAAGTAACAACCATAAACACAAGTTATTTTACCCCACCATATTTTATTTAGAGAATTGGCTGCAAACCTTTATCCTCAGCCTTCCTGTGTGGCCATTCGGAACAACTCTAAGCACTTTAAATTGTTCGGCCAGTCCTGCTCAGTCACATGTGACCTCCAAAGTTTGACAACATCACGAGTTCTGGTTCTGGGTAGTTTAACACACGGATGGTTTATTCTCATTAGTGAGAGTTAACGCTTAACTTAGTGTGAAATCGAAACAGTATTGGTGTACCTGGAGAAGAAGAAGCAGCTCAGTTGGAGTAGTTTCAGCAAACTTTTATTAATTTATCAATTAGGGATTTTAAAAATATGGATAAATTGTTAAAACTTGAAAATTGTGTAGATAAAATATACTTACACTCACAGTTTTAATTAGTTTATTTAAGGTGTTACTGCCTCAGGCCTGTACTGCCAGTCTCTTGTTGTTGTCTTTTTTTTCTGTATTGCCTTTCCATGAGAGGTTTCCTCCTGATAGTTCATCTACAGCTGACAACAGGTCCAGAAGAGAAACCCAGACCTCCCTCTCCCCAGCGACACTCTCCAGCTCGTCATGGAAGGATTGCATATCTTCTCTGGCCTGTGGACTGGTTTTGGATCCCTCATTCATTCAACCTGTATAAATAAAGTTTGAATGAATGAGGGATCCAAACGTAGACAAACCAGTAAATCTAGAGCTTTGCTTTTCAACTTAACTCTCTAGTCACCACTAGTGACCAAAGCAATGCCCTCATTACTGGTGATAAGACTCCGATCCGTCGATCCATCACTCCTGCACAAGAATCCAAGATAATTGAACTCTTCAGCACGAGGCAGAGACTCATCCCCAAACCAAGGGAAGCATTCCATCTGTACTCGCTTGAGACAGTCATCCCAGCCATTTTGCACTCAGCTACAAGCTGCCTCAGCGCACGTTGAAGGTCCTGGCCAACTAAACCACATCATCTGCAACAAGCAGAAACGAGGCCATGACCAAACCAAACACCCTCTTCTCTACAACTGCTCCTTGAAATCTTGTCCGTGAACACCACAAACAGGATCAGAGAAAAAAGGAAGTCCACACCAGAACGAGCTCGACTTTGTGCCAATAAAATGAACTCGGCTCCTAGTTTGGTTTGACAGGAAAGGGACGACCCTTACAAACGACCCCTGCACCTTTCTGTTCCAGTTGAGAAAAGTGGTTGTTCTTCATTAGGGTCTTCAAACTGATAGTCTGACCATTCCCAGTTTACTGTGGGAAACCCTACTGGATAGAAACCCTCAGGATTATGGGGTACTCAAATCCCTCCACCACGTTAAGATTGCAATTCTTCAGTTTTTATAATAAATTTACATTTTTTCAAGTCTTTAGGTCCAAATGAAATGTCTGCATTCATTAAATAAAAATAAAATGTATTAGTAAAGTCACTGCAAGCATGTTATTTTTTTTTTTCTTTTAAACTTTATAAACATCTCAATGGACTTCTCATAGTTTGTCTTCTGTAAAACTTATACAGGTAGACCCCATTTTACAGCCGATATCCGTTCCTACGGCCCGGCCGGATACTGATTTAGACTTAAACCGGAACTGCTCGCCATGGCGGCCGTAAACGCGGATTTTCGGCCGCAAAATCGAAACCGAAACTAAACGGCGATCGGCCACGTCTTTTTAAACACGTTTTTTCAATGTAAAACAACTTTGAACGGCCGTTTTAATGTGTTTCCAAGCAGTTAGCTAACAAAATACCCTAAAAAAAAAACGAAAAAATGTAAAATGCTGCATAAAAAAGGCAACGTACGGTGCAATGACGTCACTGGGGGCGGCGCCGTAAGTACGGAGTGCCATAGGTAGAGACCGCCGTAGGTCGAGTACAATCTGTATTGACTTATGAAGCAGTCATAGCTGAAACTGATCTACATATAGTCTCTCTACACTTTTTTAACTTCTTAAAAAAAACTGTTTTTAGTAAGATATTTCATAAACTATTAGACAAATTTTAACAAAAATGTCCTGCTTGCTCTTAAAGAGGACAGATACTTTTTCCTCCTGGTTCTGCCTCCTTACTGCTTTGCTCTTTGTCTTGTGATTCCTATCAGAGCATTTCACTACATATCCTCTGAATTGTAAATTATGGATCTGGTTATCTGGTATTTCAACACAATTGATACAATTTTATTGACGAAAAGACAGGGCAAAGGAGAGACCTCATCTCCATAAGGGACACTCACAGATGGATGCACTATGGATTCCCGGGGGCTGTGGAAATTGGTAAGTCTGTACATATAGTCAGAGGATGTAGAAGACAAGTACATAATTGGATTTGTGATAACCGTATTTCTGCTTTTTGGAGTTGGCGGGTATTTGGCATGTTGACATGCTCAGAAGACGGCGGCAGCTGTTCCGGCATTTGTAAGGCTGCCTGCATTATATGAAGGAATGTACCGAGTGGTAAGCTCAGTGTTACGTTCTGTGTTAGACTTCTATAGATACCCAAGAGTAAGACCAAAACACGAGACCAACAACAATATAGTGAAGTGAGTTTATTTATAGTGCAGGTACGATGGGCGAGCCTTGGAGGTGAGTATGAGATGAAGGTGGCAGGGCAAACCTTTGAGTTGGATGCTGGATAAATAATTGGTTGTCCTGTGCAGAGGCTTGAATGAGGGAGAAGACTCACGAGGGAAAACTTCTGGCACAGGGAGGCATGAGACAGAACTAGGATGGCGTGGAGACTGGTCTTCACAAGGAGCTACAGGAGGTAAGAGAAAACGAATCTTTAGTCAAAGTAGAAAACTCTGAATCTAGTCTGAGTTGGACATGATACCGTAAGTGGGACAATGTTTCAGCAGAGTCCAAAAGCTTCCCAGGGCCTTAAGTACTGGAGTCTTCTCATCAAGGAAGTAGTTACAGCTGGGGAGCAGTTCCAGTTCCCTCCTGCCACTTAGGGGACTGGAAGTAAAGCCTATAACTAAATTAGAAAGTTCCTGGAGAAACTTTGATGGGGACTGCCTATATATTAGTATTTTTTTTTGTTAATAAAAAAATATTAATATAAATTATTATAAATACTAATACTCAATGCTAATTATTAATTATTACTATTAGTAATTATTAATGCATTGTTACATTGTTATTGTTATTAAATATGGATGATTAATAATAAAAAATTGATAATATTAAAATCAATAATTAATATCACTATCAAATAATAATACTTATTATTTAAATGAATAATTATTAACATGAATAATTAATGTTAATTATATTACAAATTATTATTAATAATGATAATAATAGGCAATAATAGGTAATAATGGTGCCTTCCTTGCTTGTTGAACCAAAATGGCTCCATATGTTACTCAGTTTCTGTGAAGAGTTTTCTCTTATTCATTTCCTACTGGAAATTTGGCAACTTTGTTGGCAAAATATGTCACCATGGTAATGGCAGATGCCAATAAAAGTCATAGCACACTTCTTGGAGCCGGGCCGGTCGTTCTGATTTAACTTTTGTGGGGGGTCCACGTTGCGGTTCGGGCCGCATTAAAGTTGAATAATATACACTTTTCAGGCGTAGAATAATAGTGGGCAGTCACCAACTAGTTCCTGGAGTTGGTGAAATATTGCATCTTTGTTCGCAAATTACGTTGCCATGGTAACTCCAAATGCCAATAAAAGTAATAGCACACATCAAGGGGGTGAGACGGTTGTTTTGATATAACTTTTGTAAGGGTAGACATTGTGGCTTGGGCTGCATTAACGGAGATAGAAATGTAGACACACTTCCGAGGTGAAGAATAATAGGTGCCTGTCATGCATTTGCATGGCCGCCCCCAATAAACTAGAATTCCTACACAGACTCAGATGCTGCATGAGCTGAGCCAAAAGCTGGATGATATTTTTGAAAATGTCAGGCCACTTGCAGTTGCAGCTTCTGGGACTCACTACAAAGAAGGAATCAAACTTGAAGAGTACAAGCTTGGTCCGGTAGTATGACCACAACATTTTGCTGTTTGGAATTGCCAGCGAGATGTAGTACTATGAAAGCAGACATGGAAATCCAAGCAAAGGCTGCCTGACCCAAAATAATTGTGCTATCTGAATTTTGCTTCCCCACTTGGACAGCTCTCTCAAACATCTCCTGGTTGTTTGTTTATGTGAACGAGATGATCTGCTCTCACCACCCCCCTATCGTTCCCCTCCCAAGGACATATGTGGATCTGTGTCAGAGTTGAGCCGTCTGATAGACACTGTGCCATCTTTATCAGGACTATGGAACTTTCTGGCAGTGTCCACAGACAACTCACTGCCCTCGTTGCCCTCCTTATGCATACATGTGTTATGACGTCAACAGCATGTTGCAGTTTCATAAGCTCATGTCAATTTTGTTTGCAGCTTTCACACTGTGTTCTGTCTAGGTCACAGTGCAAGATTTGATTTGTTTTCCTACCTACACTCATTTTGTTTCTTTTTCCTTATCTGAAAAAGGGCTGCACCTCTCTAGGCTGGCAGCCTAAGTCACCTCCATCTCCCCATGTCTGTTTATGTTTCTCTCGGACGTGCTGTACTGAAATGTACTTTGGTGAAATGACACTAAAGCTGATTCTGTTTTTTTTTTTTTTTTTTTTTTTTTCCAGGAAATAATTAGAAAAGCCACCTCTATTTCTGAACGAGCTTTGGTGCCATATAACATTTTGGACTTACCTGTATCTGTAATTTATTTATTTATTTATTTATTCATGTATTTATGAACCACTCATATTTAAACCTTCACAAATCAAATTGTGTATGTGCTTCTACAACTGATTTACTTTTCAAGCCAGTTCAGTTTAAGATGGCCATCATAGCTAATTGCCATCATCCAATACAAAATGCCTGTTACAGTCAAAACTACATAAAATGAGCCAAAATTCCATACTTTCAACTAATATACTAATACAAATCTTGAAATATTGTATATTTTGCATATCATTTTTTTCCTTACTTTTATTTTTTATATATACTTAGTCATTTCCTCATTTATCATACATAAGTTCATCAAACTGGGGGTCTTAGTCAAAACTTTGGCATGAATGGCAGCAATCATATGAGCATAAGCATAATTAATATGAATCCTGTGCAGAAAATTATTTTACTTGTTTATGTGTGAAAAAAATGTGAATTTACATAAAAGTAGTAATAATTTAGGTCTTATTCATGCATCAATTTAGAATAGAAAGCAGAGAATGCATGTGAGTATCTAGCATTGTGTAGCTCTGAAGTGTTGATTCTGGCCCTGACTGTAGATTGTAATGGCACAAGCAACTTCCTTGGTTGATATTTTGCTTGAACAATTTTGAACACGCTTGGCGGACCCGTCAGCAGAGCCAATAAGATGAAAACAGCAGATTACAGTGCTATCTGCTCAGAAGGTATAGCCACTGGTCAATGTGAATACAAGAGGGCAGAGATATCCTGAACTACTGCTGACTCACAAATAGACTTCCAATTCTTATCTAAGTTGGATCGAGCAGATGATAAAGTATTATGCATAATACAAAAGACTTGTATGAACACCTTATTGTATGCTTGCAAAACAAATGTCCGTGGCACCATCGTATGGCTGGCAGTCTCAGTCAGTTGGCATGCCAATGTGTTGTGTAAGAAAAAAACATTTTGACCTCAGTTGCATTATATTTCTTGTTGATTATATTTACAGAGGTTAATTCCATTGAGCCTCAGGGACTCTTTTACAGGAGGACTGATTTTAACAAAGAGTGATGTAACAGTGGACAACAAATACAACAATAGACAATCATAAAGAACACATACAAATTGTAAAGGACACGTACAAATTAAGAACAAGTGAAAAATATAAAATGTTATAAATAAAACTAAAAAAAAAAAACAGCTAGGTTGTAAGATGTAAAAAAAAAAAAAAAAAAAAAAAAAACTGGATTTTTTTTTTTTTATATTAACTTAGCAGATGTTTGAAGCCACTCGAGAGCTTCAGAGCTTTTTGCAAGATATTCCAGGAAACAGGAGCGTAGTAGGAGACATGTGAAGAATCTGTTGGAATCCTGGCAAAAAACAATGCTGACATGTTCCTGTTCTTGATTTTCTACATCTGCCTTATAATCCGTCTGTTTTAGCAACTTTTGACATATTTGCTTTAACTTGTTTGAAA
>JARVGV010001587.1:3968643-3981782 GCA_031762435.1 Hypsolebias longignatus | reverse complement strand
TCTATCTATCTATCTATCCATCCATCCATCCATCCATCCATCCATCCATCCATCCATCCATCCATCCATCCATCCATATAGATATAATTGTATTTTTCCCCATAGAAAACCAATTACATACATGTGATTGTTGTATTACATTGTTGTATAAAATGAATAAATAAATAAATCTTGAATTCTTCTAAAAATCTTATTCCTTTAGAAATTTGCTTCCGAGAACCGGCTATGCTCGTCTGCTGTTTTGCTACTTTAAACCTTTAGCTACCATTCTGCTACTTTTTTTTATTTTTATTTTTTAGTCCTTTTCTAATTTTGACTACCATTTAGCTACTTTAGCTTGAATCTAACCTTTTGCAACTTTTAATTTTAGTAACATTTTACTGCTTTTAGCTAATGTTTTGCCACTTTTTAGATTTTTGCAAGCCTCTTGCTACTTTTAGCTACCCGCTTTGTTACTTGCTTCTTTTAGCATTTAGCTAGCTGTTTACTACTAATAGCTTTTGCCTGACTTCTGCTTGTTTCAGTTTTTAGCTAGACTACTTTTACCTTCTAGCTAGCATTTAGCAACTTTCTTGTGCAGTTTGTGTTTTGCTATATTTTGCAGGGTAGTGTTCTGCTTCTTTTAGCTTTAACAGCTCAAGTTCAGCAATGCTCAGCAGAGGCACTCTGCTCTTTCTGTCATTATTTATTAATTTTTTTGTTCTTTATGATTTGGTCCATACCCAGTAGATCAAGTAGGACACAACCGAAGAATAAAAATGTGACTTTTCCACTAAAGTTTGAATTAAATATCAATTTCGGACCAACAACTGAAGCTCAGAAAAGTGCAACGCTGCTGAGGACTTCTCGTTGTCCTGCAGACAACTTCCTGTTTTCCTGTTCAGTGCTGGTTGGTAATCGTCCGGCCCGACTGTCACAGTAATGGTTCCTGTCAGGGTCACAGATGCTCTGATCTCGTTCAGCAGCTGTAACCAGGTCGGACAGCAGCAGCTGATGTAGGACGTCTGTCTCCGTCCGTCTCACTACAAACGCTCAGAGGGCACCCGGCTTCTTGTGCTTACGTTTTGACTCTTGTGCCATGATTTGTTGGAATCATCCCAGCAGCATTAATCCCATCTAACCTGTTAATCTGTTGCTCCTGGATGTAGAATAAATAGAAAGGACGGCAGCTGTTGTTCACCTTCCCATCGCTCGTAGATGATAATTTGTGTTGCAGCACCAGTTTTCAATATTTGAAACGCTGCATGGGATCAGCTTCTAATTCTTTACTCTCCTGGGACTTCAATGAGAGCAAAGTCCCTTTTTGTTTTCCACACAGTTTCTCCAGGAAGAAACAGAAAGATCAGCAGGCTGAACTCATCAGGCTGGTTTCTCAGTGTAGGGGGAAACTCAGACCACCCAGGAAGCAGTCTGCGTCTGCAAACCTTCACTTCTTCATCACTTCTGACTGAAAGCTTCTGTATTTGTCTCAGCTGACTCTGGAGGGTTTATGAGGCGCACTGTGCTGAATCCCCTCCTCCATTTTTACGTCCTTTAAACACATTTCTTCCACTTTTTGTCTCCTGTAGCAGAGCAACACGTCCATCCATCCGTGTTGTGAGCATGATAACTTGAAACGTAAGTGAGGTACTGAATATAGGGTTGCCAGGTCAAAATCTGAGACCTCCCATATATACACAACAGACTACCACAGTCATTTGTGGAAACTATGCTTTAAAGTTTTTAAATTGCCTAAAAGTATAGTTTTCTCAAATTATTGGAGTGACTGTGGGGGCTTCCACCACTGCAGCTGGTGGTGGATTAAATTTCTCCCTTCACTCACCAGGAACCTTCACTCTGCACCTGCTCAGACAAGTAAAAGCATAAAATAAAAAACACGACCCCTCTGTGTAGACAAATAAAAATAAAAAAAGCCATGATTAACTCTGGGTCAGTGTCATGGCACACGACATGACATGGGAAGTAAACAATCTGTACGCTGACGTACCCCCGTCGCTGAGGGATTTGATTAATGAATGTTTGCAGTTTTGGAGATGAGTGTTTTTTCTGGACTGCAACTGAACATGGAATAAGCAAACAAATGTTTTTGGTGAAAGATATTCAAGAGGGAAGTAGTGTCAGACGTGTGGAGAAGAACAGATGCTGCGCAGAGTGAAGGATCCTGAAGAGTGGAGGGAGTGATTTTATCCACCACCAAGTGCAGTGGTGGAGCCAGAGGGTGGACAATGGTGGCCAAGGTCACCATAGAATATTCTTTGGCCACCACAGTCATTTGAGGAAACTACAGTATACTTTGAAGAAATATAAAAATTAGAACGCATAATTTCCTCACGTGGTAAGTCAGTTTATCTATTTGGTGGTGGACATTATGGCAACCCGGTCGATATGACCCCTTCTCATGTCTAGATGCAGCCACACACTAGAAATAGGTTAACTGGGATTTACTCATTTTTGCTGCAAATTTCTGGGACCCAGCAATTTTCTGTCTATGACGCATTAATTTAATTTAATTTTTTTACGGAATGTGACAAATTTGCAACAAACAAACAAAAGCAAAAAGAAGCTGAACTGACGTGGTGACAGGACAGAAAACAGCCGAACGTCAGAGAGCTCAGCTGAGCAGGAGAGCTGGAGCTTCATCAGATTAAATAAAATAAAAATAAAAAAAATTATGGTGTTTGAAGCTCCAGCTGTGTGTCTTTCCAGATAATAATGAAGAATGTTCTGAGTTTTGTTACCGCAGGACAACTGGCAGACAGCGGGATGATTTATTTCACTCTGCTGTCGGAAACCTTCAGGTCCGATCCAGTTATCTCTCCTGGAATCTCCCATTAATTAAGATTTTTATCAGCGTTTTGAAGTGGCTGATTAAATTAATTGCACCGTCCTCGGGTGAACTTCTTCACGTCTCTTGGAGTTTGTGTGTTAAATCCTCTCCTCCTCTCTCGTTTCACACTTTAACCTCTTCAACCTCGGTGCTTTTACAAGAAACGCTGAGTGAAGTGACGATGCGCCTGTTTAGTCAGACTTTTTATATCGCCTGAGCCAAGACCAAAGACCTGCAAATATTGAAGAGGAACAAGAAGGAGTGTTTACTCTGCTGCTTTTTATTTCAAAGTGATTTCATTTAAATGTCCTTATTTGTCATATAGACCACACATTGTTGAACCCCCTCACCCAACAGTTCTTGTGTTTGGTCACTTCCTGTCTAGATTACTATAACCCCATTTTTTTTTTTTTGGTTTTCCTACAAAATCCAACTTCAAATGGACCAAAATGTCATCTCCAGAACCCCCTCCACCCGTCCTATAACCCCTGTCCTGCGGCATCTTCACTGGCTCCCCGTTAAATTTAGCATTTTATACAAAACCCTGCTCCCCACCTTCAAAGTTCTCAACAACGTCACTCTTTAGTATCTCAGACACACCCACATCACTGCTGCAGCTCGCCCTCGCTCTTCTTCTGTCCTCCTCTCGTTACATACCTTAGTCTGTTAAAATAATGGGGGTGGGGGCTTGTGTGCGTTTATTTTACTATACCAACGCTATTAGCTCTTGAACATCACATATATTTAATTTTTAAATTAACTCTGGAGCTAATGCTATCAGCTCCTGAACATCGTATGTATATTAGCTCTGAAGCTAATGCTAACGCTATTATCTCCTGAATATCATAAGAACTATAAGTGTCATATGTATTACAAGATATTGTATCTTCTACCTGCTCCTTTTCAAACAGAAAACATAAAATTTGCATGTCACTTGGGCATAATTATTTGTATTAACTTTTTTTTTTAGTTTGTGTTGTCCTATTTTATTTCATTTTCTTTCTTGATTGTCTGTCTGTTCAAAAAAATATAAATAAATAAATAAACTAGCTCTGGAACTAAAGCCTTATTTAACTTTCCACCTCATTTTCAACAAAGGATTTCAAATTTATTTATTTTACTTTTACTTTACGTATGCTATTAGCTCCAGATCATCATATATACTAGCTCTGGAGCTAACTCTATTAGGTCTGGAGCTAGCACTATTAGCTCCTGAACATCACCATACCATACCAATTTATTTATAGAGCACTTAAAACAGCAATAAGGCCAACCAAAGTGCTGTACAATGGAAACAAAAAGCACGGCGGACAGGAAAACATAAAATATAGATATAAATAGCTATGTACTAGCTCTGGAGCTAACTATTGTGTCTGGAGCTAGCACTATTAGCTCCTGAACGTCATATGTACTAGCTCTGGAGCTAACTCTGTTAGGTCTGGAGCTAGCACTGGAGCCAACACCACAACTTTCCAGCTCATTTCCAATGAAGGATATTAAATTTATTTATTTTACTATACTAATGCTGTTAGCTCCTGGACATCATGAATATTAGCTCAGGCACTAACACCGTTAGCTGACTCGAATTTCAAGTTCAAGTCAATTTTGTTGTCGTTTCATCTCGTGGTAATTGAGGTGGAACAAAATTAATGTACACAGGCTCCCAGTTACACCCAAAAATAGCAAAATATAAAAAGAAACAGTAGATAAGGATCTAAGATATGAGATATACGCTAAACAAACAAACATCTAAGATATACAACAAACACTAATAATGTAAAACAATATGGAGTAACAACAGCAGCCCGAACATGAGTCTGTGGTGAGCAGATGGGTATGAATGAATGCAACACGTTGTGCACGTTCACCAGAAAAATTCTCTGTTCAGAATGAGAACCTTGTGTCTAAATTAAATTACCTGTGTGAATAAAGGTAAGAAAATAAAGTAAAATAAAATATTGTTCCATCCTCTCTTGGCTCCAGGCTGTGACAAGTCGTGCTCGGAGTGTCGCGGTCCGACTCAGCAGGAGTGTGTGTCGTGTTCTGACCCGGCTGCTCTTCTCAAAGACGGTGTGTGTGTCTCCGACTGCGGTTCTGGGTTCTACAACCAGGACGGCATCTGCTCCGGTAAATAGACTCGTCTGTGCATCTCGTCTTGAAACGTGCTTTTTTTTTCTTCTTCTGCTATTTAACCACTGAGCTTCAGTTTGGTGTGGTGCTTGGTCCATCTGTCACTTTAAATTAATTTTTAAATGTGTTCAGTTTACAGATTAGCCTTCATCGTATGATATTATTAGTTGTCCCGTAATCCTCCTTCCATTGAATGCACCACAGTAACAAGCAGAGGTTTTCCAGTAAACGTGACTGACCTGCTGCTCATAAACAACCTGGACTGTTGAAGTTTCTTCTGTTGCAGAGCAGCGACGTGCAGCCGATCTGCTCAAACCAGGAAGAGCAATCTGATTTAAATGTTTACTTTTACTGAACTAAACTCATCTTGGAAGTAAAACGTCAGGACAGGCAGCGGTGACAGAGTAAGATAAGAACAACCTGTTTGTGACGCTTTTAAAAATCAAAACTAAATTTAAAATTATAAACTTTTGGTTTTAGTTTGCTGTGCGGTGAATGCTGGAATAATAACAGACAAGAAACAAACTTATGTTTCTGGAATCAAGTTTTGTTTTTAAATAAAGCTCTCACATCTCGCTTTTCCTGACCGTCATGTCTCGTTATGGTTTTGGAGGATCGGACCCGGGAATGCAAACCAATTAAAATAAAACTTTTAATTTATTTAAACAAAACTAAAAGCTTATGTGGCAACACAAAACTTTAAACAATAAAATAAAAACTGAAGGAGATGTGGAAGAGATAATCACCGGGAGGCACTAGGAGAACCGGTTGTGGCGTGAAAGTTCAACCATGTAAGACTGAAAAAGGAGTGAAAACAGACGGGAAACACCTGGGGACAGGTGAGAGGGGGCGGAGCAAGACAAAAGCTGAGTTTGTACAAAACTTAAACACAAAAAAGAAGAAACAAATTAAGGAAATACAAAAGTAACAACCAAGACATCACAGATCCGAAAGAAGCTAAAAGTAACAAAAGACCAGCTAAAATCTTATAGTGGTAAAAGTTAAAAGTGGCAAAAAGTTAGCAATAAGCTAAAAAAAAAAAAAAAAGGAGTACAGTAGCTAATAGTGAAAGACTGGCTAAAAGTTAAAAGAAGCAGAAAGGCAGCTAAAAGCTGAACATAACCATACAGTTGTTAAAAGTAGCAAAAGGCTAGATCGAAGCTAAAATCAGCAAAAGGTTAGTTAAAAGCTTATAGTGGTAAAAGGTTAGCTAAAGGCTAAAAGTGATTAAAAAAATTATCAAGATGTTAAAAATGAATACAGTAGCTAAAAGTAATGAAAGAAAAAGTTAAAAGTTAGGGGAGTGGTGGCGCAGAGGTTAGAGACGGTGGGCCTGTGATCAGAAGATCACCGGTTCAAGCCCCGGTACTGACAACATCAAAAAATGTGGGTGGAAAAGGTGAAACGCCCACACCTGCCTCCACCCTCATTCGCCCCACTCTGGGCCCCTGAGCAAGGCCCTCAACCCCCAACACTTACTCCCTAAAAAACAGGTTTCTCCTGAAAATGAGTTCTCGTGACTCAATGAAAGAGCGAAAATAAATAAATAAATAAATAAATAAATAAAATAAAAATAAAATAAAAAAGGCAGCTAAAAGCTGAACATAACCAGAGCTGAAAGGAAAAAATAAGCTAAAGTGGCAAAAGGCCAGCTAGTAGCTAATAGAAGCAGATTAGTAGCTCGAATCTAAAAGTCTTAAAGTGGATAAATGTTTTGCAATCTGTCTGTACTTAGAATATGTTTGTAAATCACCACCAGCTACTACCACTTCAAATTTTAGCTCAGTGTAAAACTGACTGAGCCTGTTTTCTGTTTGGCTTTGGCGGCCATGCTGAATTGTTTTCTCAACAAGCTTAAATAAATTCCTCCAGTGGTTTGAGATATTTTGCTGACAGACACTCAAAACCACAATCTTTACTGCCATCTTTAAGCTTTGGTTGAGGAGTCCATGGTTTTGAGTTGAAGACATTCACCAGAGTGGCAAGAAAAAAAAAAAAAAAAAAGCTTGTCTGACCTCGATGATGGTTTTTAACTTGATACACTTAAGAGATAAGATAGAGCTTTATTGATCCTGCAGGAAATTGTTGTGCCAGTTTCAGTACAAAGGGACATACACAAGGAATCATGCAAGATATAAAAAACAGTGAATATATAAAAATAACAGAGATAAAAAAAACAACAATTAAGGTAAGAGAGAAGGATTTCTTCCACATCTCAGAATTAAAATCAGCTCATGTTTGAAGAAGCTTCTGATCTTCATCAATGTAAGAGAGGGATGCAGTGTGATTATTAACAGGATGAATCAAAACAAGTTTTGCCAGAAAACAAGTTCCAGTCGAGGAGCGACTCGATGAATATAATTTGTTTTACGTCTAGTTTGAGTCCTGCGCTGACTCAAGGAAACTCACAGCAGAATAAAACATTTATATTTTACACATCCAACATGAAGACATTAACATCTTCACACTCCCGTTCACAGCTTGTGATTCGTCCTGCGCCTCCTGTTTCCCTGACAACCCCAAATGTATGAGCTGCCCCACGGGGACTGCACTGCATCGTGGGAAATGTATTGCTCAGTGCCCGACTCATCATTATCCAGACGGCCACAGCAGATGCAGAGGTAAGATCTATTTACTGTATATACAAAACTTCATTTTCAGTGAAAATACCGTGAACACCGAGTGCTGAAGGACAGCTGAAGACGCTGAAACTGAGTTGGTAAAGCTCAGAGGAGCAAAACGCTAGCTACAAGAAGAAGAGCATTAGCTAAAAGTTGCAAAGCAATAACTAAAATTTTCAAGATACAATGTAGTAGCTGAAAGCTTAAAATGACAAATCACTAGTTTAGAGTTAAACACATTACTAGCTTAATGTTAAAAAGCAGAAGGCAAGCTAAGAGTTTAAATAGCAAAAAGCCAGCTAGAAGCTAAAAAAAAGCTTTGTTTAGCTAGTGCTAAAAGCACTAGCTTAACGCTACAAGTAACAAAACACTTGCTAAAGACTTTAAGATGCAAAGTAGTAACTAATGGGTTTAAAAGCTGAAACATTAGTTTAGAGCTAAAAGGAGCAAACACTTGCCTAATGCTAAAGGTTGTATATACTGTGGTTTTGAAATATATGAAATATAAAGACAAGCTAGAAACTCAAATTGCTTGATCAGTGCTAAAAGTAGCTTGTTAGAAGCTAAAATTAGTAAAAAAGTTAGAAGTTATAAAAATGAACAAAAAGCTAATTGTAGCAGTGCAGTAGTTAAAAGTTGTAAAGGCTAGCTGAGAGCTAAATGTAGCAAAAATCTAGTTAGAAGCCAAGTTGTTTAAAGGCTAGCTAAAATAAGCAGATAAGTATAAAGAAGCTAAAATTAACATAAACGTAGCTTGTTTGCTGAAGCAGGTCTTCAAAAGAACAAAGGTTTTGAAAGGATTGAAGAGAACTTCACATATTTCTAAAGGGGGAACATTTAGTTAAAATGTTAAATATTTTGAAAAGTATAAAAAAAAAAAAAAAAAAAAAAAAAAAAAAAAAAAAACTACTGAAAAATGTAGAAGCCACAGCAGCAATGAATGAACTGAAGTGTGCAGAAAATATTAATTGGACAAATAATGGATGGAAATAATAATAATAATAATTAAAAAATGATTTGACATGTGTTCAGGACTACAGATGAAAAAAGAAGAAATAAAAATATTTAGTTAAATTTGAACACTTTGTCCTCAGGTGTCAGTTTTCTCTGTCCCCTCAGCCTGCCACAGCTCCTGTGCCTCCTGCTGGGGTCCGTCGGTCTCCCAGTGTACCTCCTGTCTCGGTGGACTCCTGCTGCACCAGGGTCAGTGTGTGGAGGTCTGCGGGGAGGGGCTGTACGCTCAGGACACCACCTGCTACAGTGAGACCCAGCACAGCACCTAAAACCTTTAAAGGTAGTGAAGTCGCCCTCTGACCATCTCTGATCTCCCAGATTGCCACCCCTCCTGCCGGTCTTGTGTGGGACCCCTGGCCTCGGACTGCCTCGGCTGCCTGAAACCAGAGGAGGTCCTCCTGCCCCAGTCTGCTCAGCTCCAGCATGGCATCTGCACGGCCAGATGTCCCGCTCGGAGCTTCCTGGACGACACTCAGACCTGCAGAGGTGAGAACACCGAGGTCCCATCCAGGTTTACAGGTTCAAGTCCGTTGCCGCTCAGCACCTGTCGGTTGTGTTTTAATAAACTACCTGGGTTACCCATGTTTTTTGTTTTATTGTCTCTTTACTTTGACGAAAAACTAAATATTATATTTTACACTCAGGTCCTCAACTAATTGGATAATTAATTTAAATTTAAACTGAGCTCAGGTGATTATCAGGGATTACTGTAAGTCTTTAAACTGGAACTGTTGAGATAATCTTTGTAATTAACAAACAGTGTTTTCTTTTTTAATCAGGATGTTCAGCTTGTTCCAGTGTTTTCATGTCTGTACCGCTCATTTAAAATATTTATTCTGAATTTTCAAGATGAGCAATCTTTGGCCAAGAGCTGCAGAAGGAAGCAGCTGAGGTTTGTTGAAAGCAGAAAAACAAAAGTAGAAAGCTGTAAAAAAAATAAAAATAAAAAAGGCAGAAATGTGCAGAAAATGCTGAATACAACAGATGTGTAGCAGGAAGAGCATTATAAGGTTAAATGGACAGAAAAAGGCTGAATAGATTACAGCAAATCTGAAATTAGCAGAACGAGGCTGAAAGGAGCAAAAAAATGTGAAATTTCGAAACCAAACGGTGGAAATTAGTAAGAAAATAAAGTGGGTAAAAGGGTAAATTTAGCAGAAAACTACCTGAAAAATCAGAATAAAATCTGAACTTTGTAGAAAGAAGCTAAAAGGAGCTAAATTAAGCTGAAATTGTCACAAATACTCTGAAGAAAGCTGAAGCAGAACAAAAGCTGAGAAAAGTTAAATGTTTCAAACAGCACAAAGAGTTTGAAGGACACAGAGAGCTCCATTTTCAATGAAAACATGGCCGAATGTTTCACAAAGTAAAAACGGCACAACATGCAAAAGTCAGAGCAGGAACGTCCTGAACGAGCCGAACGTTTCGATACATGAATGGTTGAGTTTGCACAAACACGAGTTACATGCCGACAAACGTACGGAATAAAAATGGCTCTCGATGCTGAGAATGTTTTAGAAACGTTCATGTTGTTATATAAAAACCAAAGCTCAGATATCATAACCGTTTACTGTTTCTGTCACCGTGTTTGCTTCACTGCCTACAGAAATAAGACATCAAAGCCTGCGGCTCAGCGGGAACCGTCTGGCAGCAACGCACTCTTCACAGTTTGCAAACTTTGCAGATAAATAAAAACACATCTACATGAACCTGCTGGGACCCACTCCTGCTTCAGCTCCGCAGCGCAGACGTGTTTCCCTGTAGGAGCGGCGAGTTTAAACGGGTCACAGGAAGTTTAGTTTTAATCAACTAACATTTTCATATCGCGTGCGCACACCAGAGTAAATTGTTGACTCTGCAGTTTTTGTTGTAAATTCAGTGAAAGTGTGAACTCAAACTTTCTGGGAGTGTTTTTATTTTTGGTCTAAAGTGACGAGTGGTTTCTGTGAGTGGGAAATTGTGCGTGTAATAGGCTGGTTCTTAAGCTGTAGCTGGGACTGAAAGGGTCGTAGGTCAACTGAGACTATTATCACACACTCTCACACACTCACACACACACACACTGCTGCAGCATGTGTCTCATTAGAACAACTTCAGTCCTCTTTTTTTTTTTTTTCAACAAAGCAGGGCTGATTAAAAATGGGAGACAATGGGACCATAATAGTTTTTTAGACTTTGTTTTTCGTCCAGAATCAGAATGTTTAATTTTCTCTCTGGTTTTTAGGCTCTGGTCAAACTGCAGCCAGTTTTTTACAAGAAGGACTTTCTGTTCTTAGGCCTGTCACAACAACAAATTTTCCTGCACTATTAATTATCTCAGAAATTATTGCAATAAATGATGATATTGTTTGAAATTTGACAATAATTAGTCATTATTGTCAAATTTAAGAAGAAATGTTGGTTAATTTTTGTGTGTAGTACCTTATTTTTGACCACTAGATAACAATATAAGACTGTTTGAACCAAATGATGGATAGTGAGGGAGCGAGCAGCGTGTCTCTTTAACAAAAATGGGAGTGAGGCCCCTTGTTGTGACATGGGCTGTCTCTCTTTCCTTTTTCCAGTTCTCAAAATGGCGGACACTCTGTGTGGTTTGAGCTCTTTAGCATCATATTTTTAATTAAAAAAAAAATCTGTAAACAAGTTCTCAGCTTCTTTTTGAAGAGAAAAACTACATTTGACACAAAGGCACAGGTTTCAACCGTGAATTTTGGAGCTTCGACAAGACGAGGGTTTTTTTTCCCCCCGAGGTCGGCCTATTAGCTTAGCTTGTAGCTTAGCTTCTCAGCTTAGCTGCTTATAACGATCCAAACATGATTTTGGACGGTTAGACTAGATTTTAAAGATAAGAGAAAGGGAGGGGTCAGTGAAGAGCGCTGGAGTTGAACCTTTCAGTGTCTTCAGTAGAAAGAGAGAGACATGAAGAGACAATGAAGAAATGAAAATGAGGTAGTTAATTTTCATTTATTATGCGATTAATTGATTTATTGTTTATCAAGACAGACCTATCTGTTCTTGTTGCTGCCTTCAGTTTCCTCTGTTCCGTCCCTTCGGTGTGACCGTTGGACAGGGGACAAACAGACTCGCACCAGGAGCTTGAGTTTAAATAAATAAAATAAACTCCTGAACTTTATTTATTAAACCAAACAAACAAGCTGGCGTCGCAGTAAACTGCTTCCACAAAGAGAACACTGAGGAGAACCGTGGTGTTGTATGAGCACACAACACTCTGCTGAGAACTGAATGAAGGATTTAGGTTGATGAGTGAAGTGGCTGCAGCTGTGACAGGTGAGGTAGGGAGCAGGTGTAGAGAGACTACCTGAGAAAATACTGAAACTGCCTGGAAACGCCAGAAGAAATAATCAAAAATATGCACAGGAAACTGAATCCTGAAGAATCTCTCTCCTGCCGTCTGGAAAGAGGTTCAGAGTATCAGCTGCAGGTCCAGCAGGATGATGAGTAGAGTCTTCCTCAGAACATAAGACTGATGAATGGTCAGGTGATGCATGGTCTTTGTTGACTGTTCTTCATAAATGTATTAATTTAGCTCCCAGCGCAGCAGATCAGTGTTTTCCAGCAGCTCTGAGGCTGTTTCTGGGCTCAATGATTCAACATTCACCGGCTGCTCAGAGGAACGTCTTCAGTTTGCCGTTGGCTGCTGGCTCTTTCGAAGCTGCCGGACGTTCTAATTTGTTAGTTTTTCTGCAGCGGCTTTGAGTTTTGTGATGTAAGGAATTCCCTGAGCATCACAAAAACTTAAAACATATGCCCTGGTTTATAAAAGTGATTTCCCAGGATTATTCTGTGACACAAATCTTTCTTTTTACCTTTGGACTCATGGATATTTGCTGCATTTAAACAAATCGGCTGATCAGTTTGCAGTTTCATCCCATTTTCTAAAAGTTTGCATCACTTTAGTTTTAGGGATCAGGAGCCAGAAGTCGTTAAGCGAACAGTTTGATTTTTCTCTTCACAACTGTTTATCTTCAGGCTCAGAGCAGCGAAACACCAGAGAAAATTTTTCACTTCACCTGCGGTTGAGACGTCATTAGCAGAAGTGAATTTCCTTAATCACGCTTGGAGAGACTGTTTCTAATCAATGAGTAGCATTAGTCGTTCATCGGGTCCTGAACATGTCCATTCGTCTCGTTGAACCTCGTGGGACCTGAGCTGAGCCAGAACCGCAGCTGCAGGAGGAATTGACTCCACAGCAAATATTCACAATAATGACATTTACAGAATGTTGATCAGAAAGAGAAATATCAGATTTATATATATTTTTAAGGCTGTTTTTGTCGACTCTGAGCCCTTTGCTGTTTGCTCTGGTGATGATGGATCGACTAACAGATGAGGTCAGGCAAGAATCCCTGTAGACTATGATGTTTGCTGATGACATTGTGATCCACCCGCTTCGAATGTTATCAGCCATTAAATGGCCATTATTAGTTGTTATCATCCCCATATGTAGCGCTCAGACTGCCCCTCCTGTACCTCCTAGTGGGTTTAAAGGTACGTTGTTAGCAATGATAATAGGCTCAGTTTTTAGC
>JARVGV010001587.1:3790838-3810736 GCA_031762435.1 Hypsolebias longignatus | reverse complement strand
TAAAGATGAAAATGTACCAGTGGAAGAGTCTGCGTGAGGTTAATGATGTCCAGTTAACCAGTGAATACAGGGTGCAGAGGTGGGTTCGATAATCACAGCCAGTTATGAATCTTATGCCACTTATCCACAGGGCTGGTTCTTGTAAGGTCCCATTGTGGCTTATTGTGGCTTATTTGGGCTGGTTCCTGTGGGACCGGTTTGTTTCTGTCTCCACATTGCTGATACCCTGATGCATGCTCAATAATCCAGGTAGAAAAATCTAAGAAAAGCTAAGTCTGGTCCTCTGGACATTCACATATACAGTATATATGTGTGTGTCTATATATATAGACACACACATATATATGTGTGCATTTATGTGTATGTATGTATATATATATATATATATATATATATATATATATATACATACAGTATGTTAAAATAAACTACTACCATCTACTTGTATCCCTACTTTGCAGCTTTTCACTTCTGGCGATTCTTCAGGGTATGGATCTCTCACGATAAACGAGGTACTACTGTAAATTTAAATTACAAAAACAGTATTTTACTTTTGTTGCCCGAGTGTTTTTTTTTCTAATGTTAAATTATGAAGTGAAGAGTTCAGATGCTCATTTTAAAAATGTTTTTTTTTTTTTAATTTATTTATTTATTTTTTTTTAAGCATGATCTTGCTTCGTTTATATAACTGGTCTAAAACGTTGCCCTCCTCCTTCTTTACATTAGAGGGTGTTCAACCTGTACTGACATTTTCACAATGGTTCTCTGTGCTGTAATGTTTTAACCTCTTTATTCTTAATCCTTCATTATTTGTCGTCTTTCCCGACTCCGTCATAATTCATTGAGATCACAGCCACTCCTGTCTGTTGGTTTAGTTGCAAACATTAAAGTTGACGTCAGACTGATGAACGTTCGCTGCCAAAATCCTTCCAGCTCAGTAAATCCCGGCATGAAAAAACACGTAGGTTGGTTGTAGCCTTTTATGGAGCTGGTTTTCTGAAAGACTTAGTTACTCCTGCACATCTGTCTTGGTGCTTTTCACCACTCACCTGAGTCAGGAAAGGGATCAGATTTACTGCAGGCAAGGCTCGTGCTTTTGTATCATAGCCAAAGTGTGTGTGTGTGTGTGTGTGTGTGTTGTGGGGGTGGTGGTGGGGGGATTACCTGAATGAAAAGGAAGAGCTGGGGTTTAGACTGACGGTTAAGGTCATGGCACAGTTTTGTTCTGGTGCTTTTTTGTGAACTGAGCTGATAAAAACTCACTTTCTTCTGTTGGCAAGATGCAGTTTCTCCATGCTAAAGAAAAGTATTCCTGTTTTTACATCGTCCGGTCCTCGAATTCCAGGTTCTACACAGTGGGCGAGTGCCGCCTGTGGGTGAGATCGTCCTGGCAAGGCTGCTCGCTAACAGTGTTTTTAAAATATCAAAGCGAGTTTACCACTGAATAATAAGTTAATTAAACGCTCACCATCCTCTGCCACGGTTTCCTAAAATGCAGTGGCCGAGTCGACGCCACGTCGCTCTGCTGGTCTGAGCCTCTAAATCGAGTCCTTTTCTGTTTTTGGCCGTACTCCCTTTTGATTTATGTCGTTGTCCAACAAGCCCAGCCTGTGTGCACCTCCTCGTAGTACCACTGTTAGTTTACTTGCTGCCATTTTAACAAGTATATATGCATTAAATGAATTAAATGACACAACGAATGCTGCGTTTGCAAGGTTCAAAACAATTGCCACAATTGAGGTCACTCTGCTTAATTTTCTGCACACAGTGCTCTTTCCGCATTGTGCGCAGTATGCCTAATTATGCTGAGACATAAAGAACAATTCAGAAATACCAACAAGTCTGTCGCTGTTAAAGAACGTTCAGTTACTGTAGCTGTAACAGTAATCAGGGGTAAATATTTGACTGCAGTAAGTACTGTTACTCAATCCAAAGGTTTCTTTATGAGCTTAAGTGGGCTGTCATGACAGACTGCAACTTCTGCCGTCCAGTTTTATGTCCTTTTTTTATTTTATTTCCGGGTACCCAAAGCGAGAGCCACCACTTAACAAATTCAACTTTTATTTTTACAGGTTAATCTCATTGAGTCTCGGGGACTCATTTACAAGAGTGACCTGATTTTAACAAAGAGTGATGACAACTGGACAACAGACAATCATAAAGGATGTGTACAAATGTTTATTTTTCTTTTTAACAAGTGAAAATAAAATGGTAATTAAATAAATAAATAAATAGCATACTCAATAATACAATAGGGGTTGAATTGACTAGTCGATTCTAGGACATCTTGAGAGTTTATACATTTCAAGTCGACTAGCCGCAGTCGGTGATTGTGTCACGTGACCAACGCCAAAACTGATCCTTTCAAGCAGATGGAAGGCGAGGAGCAGGCAGTCTTCCCAAACAGGTGGAAATTTATCAACTGTGGAAGTATTTCACTAAAGATGATGTTTTTAGTTTCATTTTATTTAATTCTCTAAATAAAATAAATAAATAAATAAAAACACAGGAATGTGCTTCACCAGAGAATCCACTACCGACTATGTGCACCGCGCACCACTGCCGGTGGAGAATAGTTTTTGTTTATATTTTATTTAATCCACTCTGTAAAATAAATTAATTAAAAAAAAAAAAAAAAACAGGGATGTGCTCCACCGGAGAATCAAGCACCACCGCCGGTGTGCACTGTGCACCACCTCTGGTGGAGAATGCACCACTACTGCTGCTGTGGTTTATTTTATTTAGTGAATTAAATTAAAGTCACTTTTGCAGCTGAATTGTTTTGGTTTTCCTGTTACTTTTTTGCAGTATGATACATGATGGGAGCATAAATATATGCTCCCGATGTGTTTTATTGTTGTTGTTTTTTTTTGTTTGTTTGTTTTTAGCGTCGAGTTTCTGTGACATCATCAACTAGTTGATGTTGACTCGACTATTATGTTAATGTTGATTCTAAAAAATATCTAGTCGTTAAACTCATAATACAGTCCAAATACGTTTATTATTATTTTGGAACATGATTAAACAGTAATAATAATGATTATACCATGGTTGAAAATGACATGAGCTGGTCCTCAGTGTTGTTTCTTTGTGTTTCTTTCCGCACGTGTTTTTGCAGTTTCTGTTACAGAATAATCAAAAACAACAAATTAGCAGCAACTTCAACCGACCAAAGAACAAAAGCCTCTTCTGTGTTAATCTAATACAAATTCTAAGAGGATTTCCTAAAGTGTTGAGGATCAAAAAAGTCATTATTAGTAATTAACTGTAGCAGCTGGTGCAGAGCAGTAAACCAACAAACACTAGTTTTGTTGTGGAAATTATTTACTACATTTATTTAATTTAAGGCAGGAAAAAAAATCACATATTAAGCTGCCTGAATAGTCATTAAATTTGTGTTTTGGTTGAAATAACATCAGCGGATTTGTGTTTTTTTTTTTCTCCAGCTTTCTAATTTAAATCAAATTTTGTTATTTGTTTTAATGTAGCACATTTAGACGACGTCGTTGGCCAAAATGTTGCACACAAAAGCAACAAATAACAGCAATAGTTGGAAAAAATCAGCACGTTTCTCAGAATCTATTTTAATCAGCTCGCCTATACAACAAGTTTGATTTACAACTTGTTGTGGAGCAACATTTATGAAACTTTTTTTTAATCGGATAAGTTTGCTTTTTATGACCTGTGTATTCTGCACAGTTCAGATAACTAGTGGACAGATTTGTACAGCTTGAGCATTTTATTTTCCAAAAGTTTTTTTGTTTTCCCTACAATATTGTAATTCTTATCAAATCAGTTTTAGGAAAGTCAAGAAAAGAGGTCAAAGTGAGATTTAAGGGTTGAACAGGGCACCGAGAACCATGACCAGCTCTGCAAATACAGTTCCTCCCTTTTTACCTTTTGTTTGGTTTTTATTACGAACAGACCAGTTTTATCGTTAATGTAAAGAGAAAACAGAATTTAGATCAGTTTTAATGACAAGCTAAGAAAACCGTTACGTCCTGTTTGTGATGTTGCAGTTACTCGTCACGTACGGAGGCTTTAGGGGAAGTGTGGCTTCATGTTGAAGGATGGGGCCTCAAGGAGGAAATGCCTCAGCCTGCTTCAAATGTTCTTCCTCAAAACGTCACTCTTATCTTCTGAAAGTTGGTTCACAGCTGAAGAAACCAGCTTAAATTGAAATACGGTCTTAATAAAGAAATACAAATTGAATAACACAATGGCAGGAGGTTAACTAGGACCAGTTGGAAATGGAAACGACCAGATGGTTTAAAGATGTGATTAAGAGGAAGAATTTCTGCATTTTGTGGTTGAGCAAAAACATTTCACTAAGGCCCTTCTATGTTACATTAGAAGTTTGTTTTACAAAAGAGGGTAGTCTTATCACAAGGCACACCATCTGCTTCATAAAGGCTGTCCTGTGGGTTAACTCTTAATTTGTCATGCAGTGATGCTGGATCCCAAGTGTTTGATGTAGGCCTGGATCAGCATCAGGCTGTAATACCCCTGCCCTCCTCTCTTGACCCGATAGCTTTGGGATTTTCCTCTCAACTGTTCCTGACAGCTGACCATGTTCTCGTGCTGATCTACTTCTCTCTTGTCCACAAAGCACGCAGTTAAAAGACGAGCAGGAAGGGAGGTATAATAACAGAGAGATGTGCCTAATGGCCGCCGAGTCTGGGAGTTTGACATGCCTATAAGTCATGCATTCGTCTGAAAGATTTAGTTGCACTTAACCTGGTTGTTTTTTTACAAGTGAATGTAACTTGAACTTCCATCCATCATGCTAGCTCCCAAACGATGAGAAACTGGAAAGCACGCATCTTGTTTTACCTGCTGGTCCTTCATTTAACCTTCGTTTCCCCCAGTTTTTATGTCAAAATTGTCAATGTCTGGTTTTTTTTTCATCTGTTGACTTTTTTTTTTTTTTTTAACTTATTTTGTTGATAGTTGTAGTTTTGTTTGTTTATTCACTTTAATGTTCTCTGCTTTATCTAAGAAGTACAAAAATTGCCCTGTAGCTCATCTGATTGATCAAGCATGAGTTAAAGTGGCAAACTATTAACTCTGCTTCCAGCACATACAACATCTGCTTAATTAATCAAACCTGATTTAACATTCAATTGTGTTATTTTACAGAAATTACAAAAGTTAGGATCTTGTGGTAATAAGAGGGAAATAATGTTTATTTTCCCTATAGTTCATTTTTAGCTTATGCCACCATGACCACATTTTCCTATTAAAAATAGACTTTTAGTTAAAAAAATTAAGATTTTACTTTTTTTTTTTCCCCGACTTGGTAATACAAATGATGGACAGGCATTGAAATCCAGCTGACTGTTTGAGCCCATCTTTATTGGATGTCGTAAGCGAACAAACCAACATACGTAAAAAGAAGTAGAGCCAATTAGTTTCCAGAAAAGCCAGCGTCCTGTACAGAAGAGACCTTTTGTGATGTTCAGGACTCCTCATTTGTCCAGGAAGTTTGTATTCTGGGCACAAAGCCCCTCAACAAGTCATTCCACCCAGACCCACTCAAGAGAATAATGTGCTGAGTGGCGCACCACTTCCGTGGCTCGCATGGTCATGGGGGGGTGAGGGGGCAACTGTAGCCCCATGGTGGAGGTTCAGTGAGAAACTGATCCTGCAGCATATGGTCCCAGCAGAGGAGCTCAGAAGGTGGACATGAAGTTCTGCAGGAGGGGCTGGACTTGGTTTTGTCCAACTTCTGTTGGCTTTCTTTATTTTAAAGAAACTACGTGGGATTTGTCAGATGTCAAAATGGAAATTAACATCGTATAGAATCCGTTTTTTGTACGTTATTCTGGATTGTTTACTTTACACCTTGATTTCAGCTAGCATTCTGCTACTTTTTTATTTCAGCTAGCATTCTGCTACTTTTTTATTTCAGCTAGCATTCTGCTACTTTTTTATTTCAGCTAGCATTCTGCTGCATTTTGATTTCAACTACCATTCTGCTACTTTTATATTTCAGCTAGCATTCTGCTGCATTTTGATTTCAACTACCATTCTGCTACTTTTTTATTTCAGCTAGCATTCTGCTACTTTTTGATTTCAACTACCATTCTGCTACTTTTTAGATTTTAGCTACCATTCTGCTACTTTTTGATTTCAGCTACCATTTTGCTGCATTTTGATTCCAGCTACTATTCTGCTACTTTTTATATTTTAGCTACCATTCTGCCACTGTTTTTGCTTTCTTTTTGCTCATTGTGCATGTTTTATTATCAACCCAGTTTTAAGTTCAGCTGCACTCAACATTCATGCTGCATTTTCTATGAAATTGCATTTTCTCCATTTGGGGAAATTATTACTGTAATTTTCTTTCTTTTTTTTTTGGTGCGCGTGTGTGTGTTCAGTTTCTCACTGAGCCTTTAACGTTTTTTGTGTGTCTTGTCCTTGAACGCTCAAACAGCCGTCTCTTTTCAGCCTCTTGGTTCTTCGCCTGAGCAAATTGATCTTACCTTGTAAAACCTGCCGTCCGGTCAAAACGACCCCCACATCTCAGCGTAGTCGTGGTGTAAAGTTAAAACTTTTTGTTCCATCAGTGTCCCACAACTTTGTCAAAGAAGCACAAAGCAACGCTTCAGATGACAAACAGGAAGTCCACCTCCCCGCACACAGTCTACTGAGTGTTTCGTCTTATTTTAGCTGGGACAGAGTAGAAAACTTAAAACTTATTTTCCATAAGTAGGAATTGTACTGATTCAGATTTACACATGCACTCTCAACCAGAGACATATCAACCATTTCTTAAATCACATGTTGCTGCATTCTTACTCTAATTTATTTCAGATGTTTGTTTTTCTGAGTTATAACATGATAGAACTAAAACAACTAAAAATAGGTGTGCATAAATTTGTTTTTAATTTTAATGAAACTGACTTGGCCTCATGCAAAGAGGGCAGAAGACAAGTTCCTCCAGGATGTTTATTATATATGTGTGTGTATATATATTCACACATTTTTTTTTTCTTAGCATTTTCATATATATATATGATGTTTTCTATGTTTGGACATGTGTATGTAGAATAAGTTAGAAATGTGTAAGAGTTATCAAAATAATGTTTTATTAACAACACTGCAGTGAAATCTGACATGATTCGAACAGTAAGATTGTTCCTTCCAACTCAGGGTGAGCTAACCTCAGACAAACAAACAAGATGGCTGTAATGTTGAAGGTATTGAAGCTCTCAGCGTTACTTGATGCATTTTTTTATTGTCTTGTCAGCCAACATTAAGGCAAGTAAGTACTTTGTAAATATGTTTTTTTTATTTTATATATTTTTTATTAACATTTCACCGCCTAACCCTTGTAAAATATTTGTTGGTGACACGCTCATAATAAAAGGGTTAAACAATTATATGTATTTTTTTCTCACCAACCCAGTGATGCTGCCTCCTCAGCAGTTTTCACTCATTTCTGTCTCTCAGCTTTTCTTTGACACTCGTGCAACAGCGTATCTAAAGTTTGTGGTGACTTCTTTTGCAACACGTGAACAGATAAGTCCGTTCAGTTGAGATGTCCTCTAACTTTGACGTCAGTTCCTGGTTTTCTCACACAGACGTTCTGTGCCTCGCGTTTATCATCTCTGTCAGAGCAGCGTAGATCTTTGTCTCAATATCTGCCTGCTCTGTGTTGCAGAAGAACACCAGCTACTCTTTCTGATCTGATAACGGTGTTACTGTAACACTCACCGTTGTGACTACAGGCAAACACTTCGCCTCTGTTTCTGTTTGAGTTGCTTGACTTTCAGGCCTGACGACCCGTTTTTACTGTCCTCATGGAACAAACTGAGTCACCTTTAAAGAACCTTTCGTACCCAAGTGTTTTAAACGGCTTGAAAACCAGTTTAGTGAATCTTTTTTTCCTCTTCGTCTTTGGTTGATGGACTTTGATGCCCACCGTCAGTGACTCAGTCCTTCCGGTCAGAGCTCAGTGGACAGGTGATGATCTCAGGGGTCTGCAGCCTTTACTGTTAAAAGAGCCATTTTATGCCTTCGTTCACTAAATTAAGAGCCGCAACAACCTGCTACAACTGTGGTTATCAACTGGTGGCACATGGGCCACTTTGTGTTTTTTTTAGGGGGGCCTTTTTTGGCCACTAGGGGTGACATCATAAAGATAAAGTAATAATTTATATTTTTACAATTTAAGCCAAATGAAAAGGCCAGATTATTTTAAAGAGAGGTTTTTTTTTTTTTTTTTTTTAATTAATAAAAATTACAAACTATGCAGACCTATTTATTTATTGTGGAAACAATTAGTTATAGAAATAAAGCATAAAGTTAAAGTGGGTATGTTTTACTCCTTGTACTTGTTCCAGTATTCACATATTTGCTAAAGAAATTACAGGAAAACTTCTAAAACTACCGGTTGTCCTTTTTTGTTGTTTGTATAACAACCAATAAAATTCAGTTTTGTCAGTTTTGGTCAAAGCTTGAAAGAGCCGCCGCAGAGGGACCAAAGAGCCGCATGTGGCTCCAGAGCCACAGGTTGCAGACCCCTGCTCTAGGTCATATCTGGTCTGTGAGCTCACCCCATCTGCTCTGCAAAATACTAGAAATCAGCTGCAGCTCATAAGGTCCATGAGAGCCGTGCGTTAGCCAAGTGCTTGCTCACAGCTCTGAAACCGCGAGCAGGCACACAGAGGCTGTTCAGAACATGTTTAACTCCGTAAGTGTTAACAAAATTAACTCAAATTCATCCTTATGTGTCCAATCTGTGTTGCATGTAGACATCTATTTAACATCTATGAGATATAGAATCTTTATCTTAAGACCCAATTTAATTTTAGTCTGGACGATTATGGAAAATTTAGATCAGGAGTTACCAAACCTTTTAGCTTCTGACCCCTCAATAACAATATCCACCACTTAAATACCCTTGAATGAACAACACAAAATTCACTAACAAAGTAAATAAACCTTAATGATAATACTATAAGTAGTTTACACTAACTTTGCCCTTTATGACCATTAGAGTTTGTAACGTTTATAGTGAAAATGTGCTAGTAGGAATATTTTATCTCTAGAGATCTCAGAATCCCAAACCTGGTTTTTCATGACCCACTGTGGGATCCTGATCCCAACTTTAAGAACCACTGGTTTGGTCAGCGCTGCTAAACGTTTTGTTTCTGACCCACACGACGATGGCGACAAATGTTGGACATCTGTCAGCTGTCGTTTTAGGTAAACTTGGCCAATTCCACTAGTTTACTAAAAAAGAAAAAAACAAACTGCTCGACAATCTAACAAAGTGAAGTCAGAGCCTCTGGATGTTGTTTTTGTTTGTTTGTTGTTGAAACGTTTCGTCTTTTGTCCAAAAGACTTCTTCAGTTAGAGGAGCTGCAACAAACTCAGTCTTATAATCAAAATAGCTGAAGAAGTATTTTGGATAAAAGATGAAACGTTTTGGAAAAAAAAGTCTGTGTTTGTGCATTGAAATAACTAAAAACTGATTTTATTTATTTATTTATTTTCAGGAGGTTTCTCGGTGGTGTTCTTGGCTCGAACGCACAGCGGCGTCCGCTGCGCTCTCAAGCGGATGTACGTCAACAACGTACCGGACCTGAACGTCTACAAGCGAGAGATCACCATCATGGTGAGACGTTTAATTTGTTAATTCGGCTCAAGTATTCTCTTCTTGAGGGAATTGAGCTTTTCTTTTAGTGATGCTAATCTCTAGAAATCACAACAGCCTATTTCTACATGCAACACTTTTTTATTTTTAATTGGCAATTGCCTACTAAAGCAGCCACCTGTTATCCACCTAACAAAGGTTTTCTTAACTTTATGTGTTTCGTCAACTTTAATGCAGCTCGAACAGCAACGTGTACCTCCCACTGATGTTACATAAAAACGACCGGCTCGGCACTGCGATGTGTGCTAATACTTTTATTAGCGTTTCGAGTTACCATGGCAACATAATTTGCAAACAAAGACACTATTTGTATTAGTTTCATAGACTCTGATTGCAAATCTAATATTCAAGATGGCCACCTGACCTGAAAAGGAAAAAATACTGTAAATGAGCCATTTTAAATATACAGGTAGTCCTTGGTTTACGGCGTTCTTGGTTTACGGCATTTTGCGTTTACGGCTCCGCCCCCAGTGACGTCATTGTGCCGTACGTTGCTTTTTTTATGCAGCATTTTATATATTTTTTGTTTTTTGGGGGGTTTTTTTGTTAACCAACTGCTTGGAAACGCATTTAGAATCATTAATACGGCCGTTCGAAGTTGTTTTACATTGAAAAAACGTGTTTAAAAAGACGTTTTCGATCGCGGTTTTACTTCCGGTTTACTTCCGGGTTTCGTTTACGGCTGAAAATCCGCGGATACGGCCGCGGATACGGGCGGATCCGGTTTAAAGCTAAATCGGTTAACGGCTGAGCTGTTACAACGGATCTGAGCCGTAAAACGGGGACTACCTGTACAGTATTAAGCTGAAGTTTGGTGTCGTGGTAGGTGCGACCAATGCCCATTAAATAACTAATAAAAACAAATCAAGATGGCCACCAAAAGCTCAATTTAAATGGCTTCAACTCAGCTCTTTTTACACGTAGAGCTGAAATTTGTTGTGCTTATAGCTGAGAACGCTCCCCATCACATATTGAATCCAAATCAAAAATCCAAGATGGCCACCATAGCCTAAAAAGGAAAAAATGACTAACTCGTAGATGTTTTGTCATTTTAAGCTGAAATTCGGTGTGCTCATAGTCGAGAGCGAACCCAAACATATAATACTGTCAAATCTAAATTTAAAAACTGTCAAATCTAAATTTAAAAACTGTCTAATCTAAATTCAACGTGGCAGTCCTCGTCAGAGTTTCTTCAGGAACTTTCTAGTTTTATAATATTATTAAAGTGGACATCAGCTGATTTTCTATTTCCTCTGCAACTCTTGTATGTTTTAACTGCACCAAATGAATAAAATGTGATTATGTTTTATTTCAGCTCATCTGTCTGGGAAAAACAAGATAAAATATCCATTTATTGTAGTTCAGTTTTAGATTTATCCTCGACGACGACGACTCCAATTTCCTTTGAAAAAGAAGCTTGATTTTCGCCTAAACCCACTGCTTCATGGTGTGAAAGTTTTCTGGAGGCCTCGTCAGTTTTTTGGTGTTAAACTTTCATAGCTCCTGTTTAGTGGACTCAAACCGCTCTGACTCGTAAAGACACGTTACTTCACTTGGCGAGCAGAAACGACTTCCTACCATTCCTTCCTTCTAGCATTTCCAGTCGGGTTAGCACTTTTGTCTGAGAGCTGGATGACGTCGTGTTAACTCACCTGGTCCATTTACTGTTACTTTGGTTTGTCACACTGGTTGTTGTTGAAACGTGTTCTGTGTCGTTAAAAAGCTTCTTGGCGATTCTGAGGTTGATCGGATACAAACGACACCTGCGAATGTTTCCGTACGAGCGTTTTGATCCCAGCATGTTCACCCTGCGTTGTCTGTTCACCCCCTCATCTGGAATAATGCGTACAACACGCGCACACATGCGCACACAGCTGACCTTAAATGTTGACACACTTCTGGCCTGCTGGGACATTGCCTTAGGTGTGTTGGTTTCCACAACACTCAGCAGCTTCCCGGCTCACGCTGGCCTTTAACAACCGACAGACGCAGCGAATTATTCACAAATCAAGGGATCAGACGGCGTAAAAACACAAAAGATTATAGACAATATTGTTGCACAATCACCTGTAATGATGAGATTAGTAGACTTATGTTTTACTTTTCTGATTTTCTTCTCTTTATAGATTATTTTTCATGTTTTATAGTTATTTTAATTGACTAACTGTAGTTATGAGGGTATCTTTTGTTTGTTTAAAAATAAACTTTGTTATTTAAAGGCTTAAAGTTGCAACAGTTCAGTGGTGGTGGCTCATCTGTGACCCATCTGACTTGTTAAACTTGTATTTCCTCTTTAATCTGCTTTGCATTTGTGGCCTGTAGCAGTGCAAGATATTGTTTTTGTTAAGAAAAACGTCAGCAGCCTTTTAAATCTTGTGCACAGCTCAACATTCATTTATTACACCAGTTTTTTAAATTATTGTATATTGTTAATCTTTCATTTTTCTGTTTAATACATGTTGAATGTATTATTTTCTGTCCTCGCCACTCCCGTGATCTCATTCTGTTTGCAGAAAGAGCTGTCGGGCCACAAGAACGTCGTCCACTACCTGGACTCCACGATCAATCCGGTTTCAGACAGCGTTTGGGAGGTCCTGATCCTCATGGAGAACTGTAAAGGTACCTGCTGACGTGGTTACAAACACCTAACGAGTGTCTCGCAGACCCGATAAAGATCACAAGCTGTACGAGAGGCTTAAAAACAAACCTGAACTGATTTATGGAAGCACGTTTGTGCCAAAAGAGTGCTCACAAAAAGAACTGGCATCCTGGAGCAGAAATGCAGCGATAAACACTGATATTTTTTTTGTTTTGTTTTGTTTTTTCTTTAGTAATTTAAGATATTTTAACTGCTGCTCCTTCTTACTTTTGCTGACAACTCCTGATTTTAAGTTCAACCAGGAATCAGGGATTTCATTGCCTTCATGCTTTGTGATTTCTCAGGTTTGTGCACATATAAAATAACCTGATTTCAAGTTTATTTTCATTTCCAAAGTCAACTTCTTCTGTGTGGTAGGCAGCACAGTTTCCTGATGAGGCCAACAGTTTTTTTAAAATTCTGGTGATGTTCACATGTTTCACTTCTAATCCCGTGACGAGCGATTGAGTCATATGAATGAACCTTCATATGAATCCTGTGTTGCTGATTTTGTTCAATGTTTTCAGCAAAACATTTATAACTCTAATATCTGTTGGATTAACTTGGTTTGAATAAAAGACTCAGCAGCCACCACCTTAAAATCCTCACTATTCAAATGTCAAAATAAATAAAAACTTCTGATGTTGGTTTTAAAGTCTGCAGGCTGTTTATTTTTACTTCAAAGTATAGACAAAAATGTAAAAAAAAAAAAAAAAAAAAAACCACTCAGAAGATAATCCTTTGCCTTCAGGGAGCCCTGTCTAAAAATTGAAAGAAAAAAAAAAGTATGTTTTGCTTCACTTCCAGTTTTTATTTGATTTGAAGTTCCCGTTTCTTTGAAACAAATGAGCACAAGATTGCAGCGTTAAGTTTTCTTTCCCATCTCGTGATATTTGTCTTTTAACGAACATTATGCAAAAGTTACAGTCACGCTACATGAAACCCCTGCCTTGATCTTGTGCTTATTGTTTAAATGCTTTCCCATGTTCTGTTACCTGCTTTAACATGGTCAGTAACACAGGCCCAGTGTTGTAGCCATTTTACATTTAACATACTTCATTTAATACTTTAAGCTGCCTCGGTTGATCTTGACCATTTCATGCTTATTTTTTTTTCAAGACAGTTTGAAGCAGTTTGGGCCTCATTAGACAAGTTGTCATGCACACGTCTCTGATTAGGGCTGGAACTGGTTGCTCATTGTGTTGAAGCCTTTTCTTCTTCTTGCAGCGGGTCAGGTGGTGAAGCAGATGAACCAGCGGCTGAACGTGGGCTTCAGCGAGGCCGAGGTGCTCCACATCTTCTGCGACACCTGCGAGGCTGTGGCTCGCCTGCATCAGTGCAAGACGCCCATCATCCACAGAGACCTGAAAGTGAGGGGCAATACATTTATTACATCTAACAGTTTATCGTGGTCTCTGTTGGAAATATCTTTATTTTGAGTTGTTTTTGTTTGAGTGAAATGATTTAGAAGTATTCAAGCAGCAGCTGGCTAAATTTTAAAATGCTAAGAGAAGGAGCCAAAGTTCAGGTATAAAACCTGTGTGATAGGAGTTGGTAAAGAATATTGCAGCGTAAAATTCACTTTGCAGTTTTTTTTAAATGTGGCTGGATTATGTTTCGTAACGAGATCTCGTCAGATTAAAGCGTCTCCTGAACCAGAAATAAAACCCTTGTCATGTTTGATAAAATGATCACTGGAGATCTCCCCACCACTTTAAATTGTCAAAACAAACCTGTCGGACACTAGGACCATGTGAGTGTAGCATCCCTTACTGCCCTCCTGCAGCTACGTTCTGAGAGGAAGAGTCTGTCGCACATTTATTGAAAACAGAACAGGCTTGATGCCGAGTTCACTCTGTGGTTTGTCGACGTTGAGGCAGAGATGAGTTAAAATCTCGTTAATTCATTTGAGCTGAGAGGAAAAGTCCAACTTTGAGGTGACGTTGTGACAAAATCACATCAGACTTTTCAAGTTGTTTAATTCTCTCCATGTTCATCATTTTTTTCTCTTAAAATTTATATTAAAAATGTGCAGAGTTTAGCACAACACAGCTACAGATGCTCTGAATTTATTTTATCCATATTACACATAAAATATTTGTAGCTGTTGAAGTATTTTCTTTTTTGGCATTTAAATGTTTCCGTAAGAAATCAGTAAAAAGGCACGGAAGACATTAAACCTTTTTTCAAACGATTCAATCTATTAAACTTTTATAATACATATTTTCATATTTTTATATTTCTACATCACTATTCTGACATAAGACATTGAAAAATGCTGCAAATGTTTTATTTAACGAGAAAATCTTTTGTTTTTTTTTAATTAATTTATTTATTTTCATTTTGGCCTTTTGTAAAGATGAGCTAAACCCCAGAGTTCAAAGGTCGCAGGCCTTTAATGAGCATTTCAAAGGTTCAGTTCAGTTCTGAGGAATCCAGAGAGAGGCCCGTCAGTCGAGCTTTGGGCCAAAGCTTTTTTAAAACAATTAAAATAATCGTTTTGTTTTTCCCCTGTTTTTCTGTTAACTTCATGATGTTTTAAAGTAAATTTATTTTTTTTAAACTGCTTAAACAATTACATTGAAGTCTTTGAGTTTATAAAATACCTGAAGGAAAGTGAGTTTATCTTACCAAAAGATGAAGTGTCCAGATGAACTGCCCAGATATTTTTATTTATCAGAGAAAAGTGTCCAGCGCTCATCACCACAGAGCAGAGTACAAGTTGTTTATTTTTTATTTTAGTTGTGAAGTTATTTCTGTTAAACACTCTTCAGTTGAGTTAATAATCATTTGTGCCTCATTTAGTGTTGATTTCCTGAAATGTGACCCAAAAAAAAAAAATGACTCGGACTTCACCCCGACTGCTTAACGCAGATCACAAACGCACTACGAGGTGCGAATCATAAATGTAAAATTGTAAACGGATCAGAGGACGAGCGTCAACTTAAACCTAAAGGTTGTTTTATAGTCCCACGAGTTAAAAACCTGAGTCAGCATCATCGTATGGATCAACATGTTTTTTTTTTATATTAGTTCTTCCACTGATGGAACATCTGTAATTCTGCAGAGGAGCGTTATTTATTTATTTATTTATTTATTGAACCTCTCCGTTTAATCTTAATTTATTCTTTTCTCCTCCGTGCAGAGCCCTGTAGTTGAACTTACAGGTGGCACAGACTTTGTTTTTGTGATGGGTTTCCTGTTGGGAGGTTGTCTGAGCTCCAGGCTTCTCTCATTCTGAAGATCTGAAAACGCTCCTCTGCAGATTTACAGATGTTCCATCAGTGGAAGAACTAATAAAAAAAAACAAACATGTTGAACCATACGATGATGCTGACTCAGGTTTTTAACTTGTGGGACTATAAAACAAAACAAAAAAAGAAACCTTTAGGTTTCATTAACCTGCCTAAGTAAAGGTTGAATGAATGAATGAATTCTGCTGCCGATGGTTTCCCAGCCTGGTTGAACTCTCCTCAGCACCTCCCCCCTCAGTGGGCTGCTGTACTCGGTCCAGTTGGACAAGCGTCTAAACGGCGCACTTCCTTCAGCTCCACAGGCCTGTCCTCTGTTTGTCGTCCATGTGTCCGGCCCACACAGCTTACGTAACGTTTCAGGGACACAAAAGACCGTGGAGGCCCAGTCGCGCATCGCCAGGGGACGTGAGAGTGGAGAGAAAAAGCCCTTAACCCTGAGCTGTCGACAGATTCAAACACTCACTGCATTTTAATTTATTTTCTCTTGAGCATCTTTTGGAGTGTTACCTGTACCACATTCACCTCAAATACGTCTCAGGCTTTTTATTTAATCATTAACAATCCATGATTTTGTTTCTGTTTTCTCTTATTTTTGTACTTCTCAGACTTTTCCCTCCTGTTTTCCAATAATTTTATGCTTTAACGCAGACTTTTGCACTTTAAAAATCCATTAAATCGAAGCCCTAGACGCCAGTTGATGTGAAGTTACGGAGCTTAAACGAAGCTTGTGTATCAATAAGTGTTTGGTTTGATTATTTAGTAAAGTTTTATCTAAAGGTCGTTGTTTGTAACGAAAATGATCTTGTTTTTGAAATGACAGAGTTTTAGCCATTGTGGTTAAACCTTGAAAATCTTGTGCGTGACCTTATGGTCATATCTTGTGCGACTGTGCTGTGAATGATTCGGCCGCCGACGCCAAATTTTAGCTCAGGATCAGTAAATTTTGTGAGAAATAGCCATTTTTTGTGCTTTCTAAGTTCAGTTGGCTTTGGCAGCCATCTTGAAGTGTTCTGAGTCCAAACGTTGCCCAGCTGTAGATTTACATCAAATGGTTGCACCCAGTAGTTTCATTAAAATGTGTCCTGTGAGTTATGGGATATTTTGCTAACAGACAAACATTGTTGATTCAGTTTCCAACAAATGATCTCATGCAATCAGGAAGAGCTCAGACTAAACGTCGGGATCCGTCTCGGCTTCTGCACCAAGCGTTTGTAAAACTGGGTCGTGGCCGTGCTTGCATGCTTTACGGTGGCGGCCATCTTGAATCAAGTTGTCGTTAAAAGTGAACCAGATGTAGATGTGCATCCGATGACTGCTTTCTCAGTTGTATTAAAATCCATTCCGTGGTTCATGAGATATTTTGCTAACAGACACGCACATGGGTAAAAATCTTGTGGCTCCACCTTCATGCAACTAAAAGTGAAATTTAACTGTTTCTCATACAGTCGTCTCACTCGAACGTGAAACATGCAAAACGTTTATATTTTGATTTTACATCGAAGCACGTGCAGTTGTTCATGTCCATCTGTAAACTTTCATTTGTGTTGTGCAAGTTGCACTGGAAACGTGGAACACTTTTGCAGCTCTTGTATAATTTTGGACCTCTCTGCTGCTGGAAAGCACCTTTTGAGACTTTTGTTGTTTTTACTGTTTTATGAGTCTCGGTCTTTTCATTTCTTCGTGACCAGGTTGAGAACATCCTCCTGAACGATCAGGGACAGTACGTGCTGTGCGACTTTGGCAGCGCCACTCACAAAGTGTTGCTCCCACTCAAAGATGGCGTGACCGCAGTGGAGGACGAGATAAAGAAGTAAGTGTTTTTCAAAATGTGAGTTGTTTTTTTCCCCTGCACAAAGGCAAACGCACTGGAATGTAATCTTTACATCTCTGGTGTTTCCCTGGATTTACCCAGGGAGATGCCAGAGTTCAACTAGGAGGTTAATTTAGTCAAAATTGTTAAAAAATTATCTGCATTTTTTGATTCTTCATATGATAATCTAGATATTAATGAGGAACACGTGCCTATCCTTGATGCTCAGTCCTTTTAACATCGACTGTGTTCCTCCCGTGTTCCCTCAGGTACACAACACTGTCGTACCGGGCGCCTGAGATGATTAACTTGTACGCAGGAAAAGCCATCACCACTAAGGCAGATATCTGGGTAAGGTCCTCCCTGTGTGTGTTTCAGTGTCTGATCCTTGCAGTGTCCTGGGTGTCTCTGCACCAGCAGCTTCCTCTTCTCTGCCTGAAGCGTTTACCCACCATGAAATGGTGCTGCCCGACTTTCTGTCCCCGTTTGGTTAGTAATTGAGGCCCTTGATGGGTTTGTGTGAAAGTAGGCCTTTTGGAGGTGTGAGGCTGAGAAATGAGAACAAGAGCTTGAACAGCAGCCAAGGAGGAGCTTTGTTAATTATGTGCAGTTAGAAAGATGTAGCTGGTGACGCTGCACGAAGTGTACGTCTGAATCTGTTTTTATGGCTTGTTTTTTGTTAAATCAAGAGGAAACTTTTGTTGATTTAACTCGTTTTTTTATCAGGAGTTGTGTCACGCTGTCTTTGCTTCTTGCTGCGTCTTTACGAAGTTAATCTCAGTTTCCTAATTTAATTGTAAATGAATTAATCTGTTCTTTATTTGGTCACAGTACAGAAAACTGTTATGTTGCTGCGTTGGCTTCCCCTCCTTGACTTGGTGCAAAGATTAGAACCCTAACCCGATATTGGGAGGGGACGGTTACTGCCGATAACTGATGTAATGGATTTAATGTTTTAGCTTTGTCCACCCCCAAGAATCTCAGTAAACGGCTACTTTTAAAACTGTTTTAACATTTGGAGTCTTCAGTCTTCCCCTGTTCACCAAAAAGTTTTCAAGTGCGTTACAAAAGTATAAATTAAACCAACACTTTCTCTGCTCGTTGTTTAGTCACATATGGTGAGAAGGTCTAATTAGTGTTGACCGCAGCAGCGTTCTTTTCATAGAAGTAAAGATTTCAGACAAACAAGCATTTAATTGAGGGCAACAAAGATAAAGTTATTAACACTGATCTATTTTACCTCTACATTAGATTTATTGTTCTGGATAAAGTTTTACAAGACAATTGCCTATGCTAGGTTATCTTAACGTTAACTTGCTAATTTGAGAGACACGTAGCTAATGACAAGCGGGTTGGAGGATTGAAGATAATTAATTATTGATTTATTTTACAGATCAGTTAAAATAAACTCAACATGCTCTTTTCAGCAAAATTAGCTACACAGTTTTTGTTGCTTGCTGCTTTGACTGTTTTGAAGCGTGCAGCATGGCAGTGACTTGAAAGTACTCTGCCTGCACCCTCTGCTGGATACATTGTACAACTACACCATTTGCAAGTAAGGACACGGCTGTTTCCCAGTGCTATAGGGGGTACAAATTAAAGTGTTTATATCAGTGAATAATGGGCCAGTTATCAAGATATGTCCCCAAACGTCTACATCAACCAAAAATATTAACCATGCCGATACACCAGTCGCGCTCTAAGTTGAGCGTTTTGGCTTTTATGATTTATAATTTAAATGTTAAATTGTTGCTTCTCCAAGAAAAAAAAAATCTCAATAGCTCCTAGTTTGTATTTTGCAGCTCCTCTTCTTACATTTTCTAAAGGAATAAAGCCTAAAACCTTTCATATAAGTTTTAATCAATTTAAATATTACCTGAATGTTTCTATATTTTATCCAAAGTACTTCTCTAAAGGACAGTTTATTTCAAAGATGAATATATTTATTCATGAGATAATAGCTGAACTTTCCAACCTGCTGATGTGAAATGATACCTGAGAGGTACGGTGGTTTTACACCTCTACCTGTCGGAGGTAGGCACAGGACTGAGTCGGCGAGCGTGTGAATTCAGGGGCGGAGCCTGCAGCTCAAAAGTAGCTGGAGTCATTTTTTGTCTCCCACTGTTGATAGGTTGGTGGCTGAAAAGTTAAAGTGCTGGAATAATCACAGGTTGAATGGAGCTAAACATAACGTGTACTTCTGGTTTACAAGAACTCAACAGTGTTTTAAAAACTCAATTGTAATAATTTCTTCTGATACTGTTCATTATCATGGTCAATTTTATAAAACCATCAAGCATTGAGTCAGGAGTTCTCCTCCAACACGTATTTCCACAACATTCTGGGCCTGAATGTGTAAAATGAGGCTAAATGTGACCGACGACTGAAGTGTGAGCAACAACGTGTGGATCAAAAAAGGTTCAATACAGAAACAACTGGACTTTATTTGTAGCATGAAAACGTTTCGATCCTCATCCGCGTTTGAATTCACTTGCATTGAGAAAGCTCCTCGGAGGAGGATCGAAACGTTTT
>JARVGV010001587.1:3766667-3784277 GCA_031762435.1 Hypsolebias longignatus | reverse complement strand
TTTCATTCCTCCCCCCCCCCCCCCCCCCCCTTGAACCGTCTCCCCGGCTTTCCAAACCCAGAACTGGTTTCTAACATTTCATCCTCATCACGCGCCATGAAATCAACGGTCCGTCCTTCATTCCCGTCCCCGTCTTTTCCTTCTCTTCCGTCCCCAACAGCTGCAGCAGTACCAGCAGGCCTTCGTCCAGCAGCAGCAGCCTCTTCCCTACATGCCTCCCCCTCTTGAGTTCCAGATGCCTGTGGGTTCTTATGCCACCACACCCACTCCTGGACCTGGACCTGGACCTGGACTGGGCCAGATGGGAGGACCGTCGCCTGTGGAACCCTCGTACACAAATACCAGGTAACGTTCTTCAAATGGGTCAATGAAGAAGTGTGTGTGCAGATCAAGATGTTTAATTTTATCTTTACTTTATTTTAGACCGGTGCATCTAAAAATAAAAAATAAAAAAAATCATGAAAAAGTTTTTTTGTCAACCACTTCAGAACGTGAAACTCATATTTTAAGGAGTGAAATATTTCAAGTCTTTTTCTTGTAATTTTGTTGATTATAACTTACAAGAGAAAAAATAAATAAATAAAACAGTGTCTCAGAAAATCAGAATATTCCAGAACCAGCTTCTGGTACCTTTGTCAGTGTGGGCCCGAGCCGAGTCCTGCTGGAAAATGAAACCAGCATCTCCAAATGAAACCAGCATCTCCATAAAGCTCGTCAGCAGAAGGTGGTCCTGCTAGATGCTGCGTGGACTGTGGACTTCAGAAAACCCAGTGGACCAGCACCAGCAGAGGACATGAAACTTCACTCTGGACTTCAACAACGTGGATTCTGGACCTTTTCTCTTCCTCCAGACTACCTTGATTTAAAAATGACATGAACAAAGGACATTGGACCACTGAGAGACAGTCCAGTTCTTTGTCTCCTCACCAGGTAAGACGCTTCTGATGTCTGGTTCAGAAGTGTCTGGACTTGAGGAATGAGACGTTTGGAGCTCATGTCCAGGAGTTAATCAGCTGATCAGCCTGTGACACCAGGAGTTTATAATTTTAATCATGTCTGCAATATTCTCATGAGACACTGAATTCTGTTTTTTTTTTTTTTTTCATTATAAGTTATAATCCTCAAAATTACAAGAAATGAACGATTGAAATATTTAACTGTGAAATGAATTCACTTTCTGAAGTGACAAAACATCTGAACATTTTCACAATATGTTAGATGCACCTGTAAAATACATATTGAACTTTAGTGTCTGTGCTGGTGGAGATACTCGGGTCATTTAAAAAAACAAAACAACTGCTGGACTTTATTCATTTATCCTTAAATATGTTTTTTTTTTTTTTTTTTTTTTTTTTTTTATCTGAGAAGCTGAAATCTGAAACATTTGAGTCTAAAAATAAAATAATTAACCTCGCAGGTTCATTTAGTGGGAACGTTTGCAGAAACGAACAAGAAAGATAAATTTTCATCTGCCTTCAAGTATTTTTAGTTTTTAGCGTGGCTGTTTGTAGAAACCTGATAAACTTGTTTTTTTGTGTTTGCATAATCTGAGCAGAGGTGTCCGTACATTATCAGGCTTCAGCTACAATCTAATATTTTTATTGCATTTATCAACCCAGAAACACGAGAAACAAACATTTTGTGTGGTTATAAATGTGGCTTTTTTAAAATTTATTTTATTTTGGAGCTTCTCACCATTTATTTATTTATTTATTTATTTTTCCTTAATTTTTTGGTCACTCCGCCAAATTAGTGGTTGAGATAAATTCTGCCACGTTTATTAAAAATACTAATTAAAAAGGCGTGTTGGTATTTGGAACGCTCAGAACGGAGACGTTTGGCGTCGCTGAATCTGTTTTGTTCCCTCCCGGCAGTAGAAACCCTCTGCTGGCCACCGACGGCGTCGCTCCAACCGCTCGGAGCAGCAGCAGTCACCCCCCCGACATGTCGGGCTGGAACCCCTTCGGAGAAGACAACTTCTCCAAACTAACCGAGGAGGAGCTCATCGACCGAGAGTTCGACATGCTCAGAGCAAGCAAGTGACCCTTTTGAGCTGTTTTCTTCCAGTTTGTTTGTTTGTTTTTAAGGCGTTTGTGTCCAAATGTAAAATCTGGTTCAGGGGAAAGTCAGCATATTCAGGAATTCCTTTTAATTTCTGATTCTCACATTTATCACTTTCATTCAGCCTTCACTGCTTTCCTGTCTACCGTAATTTCCGGTCTACAGAGCGCACCCAAATATGAGCCGCACACTAAAAATAAACGAGTTCTTTACATAAATAAGCCGCGGGGTTCACGTTGTGAGATGAGAGACGACAGCTCTTTGTAGATCAAGAATCAACCACCAGATAATGTTTCATAAACTTTGTTTTGCTTTTCAACAGACAGCGTGAACCCCACAGGTCTTCATGACACCTCCCTCACTCGGGGTCACTCTACTGAATGTTCTAACACAAACTAGACTAACAAGAACACACTAATAGTGATTAGTCTGATGAAAAGAACAATGCTAACAGTTAACCGAAATTATTAAAATTTAACATAAATTTTACCCATAATCCCTCCCTGAGGTCATGTGACCAACAGTCAACACAAGGAACCAATGAGGTAGTCTCACTGAGTCACCCCCGGTGAGCACCCAGGTGTGACGAGGCTAAATGTTTTGGTGGCAGGAAGCTCGTTAGCCCGTCAAAATAAATCAATAAAATATAAATTAGCTGCGGGTTCAAAGCCTGTGAAAACTGTAGCGGCTTATAGACCGGGAAGTACGGTAGTTTCTTCTGAACAGTTTATTTTTTGGACTCAAACTACGTCTGCAAACTTCACTGATTTAACTTTTCACACGTGGCTCAGTTTGGACCAGCGCTTCATGGTTTAATACTTTTTGAATTAACTTGATTTACAAGCTGTTGCTTTAAAGAAAGGTTTGTGTAAAGATCTTTTCAGTTTAAAAAAAACAACAACATTGTTCTCTTTAAAATCTGCTTCAACAAACGTGATCTTTTTGTTTTGTGCACCATGTATTTAGCTTTAAGCTGCACCTCAGAGTAGCTAAAGAAAAGAAGCTAAACTTGGCTGGTTTCCTGCTAAATTAAATCTCTTCATTGAGCGTCTTTAGCTGATTTGCTAACCTTCGCCTCTCTGAACTCCTCCAAGCAGAAAAACCCGCGGAAAGATCAGCGAGCTCGGAAACGGACCAGCCGGCGCCCTCCAACGTCAAGCCGCCTCCCCCTGAGGATCTGTTCGGCTCCATCCCGTTCGTGGCCAACGCAGGCAAGTCTTAGAGGCGTCTCTACCACGAGGACCCCACACTGTGGACCCCCTGACCCGCAGGCAGGAACCCCCACACCTGTTTCAGGTTTAGCCTGGAAAGTCCAGGTGTTGCTTTTGGTTCAGGAGGAGAACGTTGAGCAGCTCAGAGGGTCTGCATCGTTACCGCTTTTAGATTTTATCTCTAGACTCAACTGCTCTGCTTCAAATGACGTTCAGACGTTCTCCTCAAACTAAAGTTTGTGTTGCAGAAGAACTTGTATAAAAGCAGTTTTACTGTCGTTAAAAGCAATACGTAAAAACAACACGTTGCAACAAAACGTTAGAGGGCTGAGTGTTCACACCACATTCCACTTCATACACGAGATCACTAGAACATTTAACCTTTGACAGGTACTTTTACACGTAGGTGCATAATTTACAGAATCTGTGACTGCCCTGCACGACAGCCCTTTGTGTGTCTGTGTTACTCAGCTACACATCAGTGCGGAGCGGCGTTTAACAACGAGCAAAAAAACTTGTTACACAACTTATTTTTATTATTCGGGAGGAAAAACATGCGTCGATCTGATCAGATTGTGATATTTGTACTCGGAGGCATTTTAAAAAAAAGTACTTTAATATCTGATTCCACTCCTGAGAAACCAAAGCAGCCGATGGACAAAATGCACAACTTTTTATTTTAAATCTTTAGGGGCCATTGTGTATTTTCCATCCATCCATCGCCTTTACCCACTTCTTCCTGTTCAGGTCACTGGTACACACAAACAACCGTCCACTCGTTCACAGTCCAACATGCATGTTTTTGGTCTGTGGGAGGAAACCAGAGTACCCGGGGAAAAACCCACACGTGCACGGAGAACATGCAAACGCTATACAGAAAGGTCCCGGGCCGGGATTTGAACCGTCGACCTTTTCACTGAGAGACAACAACTCTACCAACTGAGCCACCTTGTGTATTTTCCATTTAATAAAATATATTTAAAATTTATTCAAAAGCATAATTTGAACAAACCTGTCGTTAAGTCTTTTAGAAGAACTCGACTCAACTAAATTAGTGTAAACTCTTTTCAACGTAGCAAATATCGGCTGCTTTGAATAAAATAAAATGAAAAAAGAACGACAGGACGTCTTTATATTTCAAAATATGGCTCTTTAAATAGTTTTATTTTTTATTTTTAGCACCAAATAAATGTCACCAGCTCGGCCCTGAGCAGAGAAGTTCATCTGAAAATCTCTTTGATCCTGACTGGAGTTGAAACGTACAGAAAATACTACGAGTTGTCCAGCGCCGTCTCAAAACGTTCCCAGATTTCTCCGCGGGGCCTCGCCGCCATCTCGACCGCGTTCTGAAAGTTTCCACGATGTTTTCTCTCAAATCCTTTCAAGAGCGCTACAGCCGTGCTCAGGGGTCGCTCGGTGCCGCTGCAGCGCTGTCCGCGGTGCGTTCACGTACCTGGTGAAAAAGTTAGATTTTTGAGCGTCAAATGGGCCACTCAGCGTCTGGTTCCGCGCTGATTAAACGATTCAAACATGTTGATGAACTCGTAGAGTTTCAATTCAGAACCGGATGTTGGGTCCAGTCTGAGCCGGGTCGAGTTGAACCGTGCTCCGATTTCATCGTAAAAATGTCCGTTGAGCTGCGGCGGCGTTCGGACCCTGGTTCTGTCTTTACCTTGTTCATTCTCTCGTTTGTGTTGAACATTTTAGTTAAAGTAAAAATAAGTTGTTTTAAATCCAACATGTCGTCGTTCGTAGGGTGACACCAGGTACCGGGCCCGTTTCTGTTCCTAAATGCAACAAAACCCGAACGTCGCTCTGCTCTGGCGCCGAAACTGCGCTCGTCTGAAAAGAGCAGGGAAAAAAATCACGGTTTGTCTCGTTTGTTTACGATACCTTCGGTTTCCTCTCGGATGTCAGAACTTTGAGCCTCAAACGCTGAAGTCGCACTTCACTCGCACGTGCGTGAGCGTGCACGTGTGTGGCGGAGCCACAGTGAACGGGCGAACGTTGACGGCAGCAAAAAGCTTCTGTGCCTCGTTTCTTCTCTTCCTGCTGCGACGTAAAACAAACAGTTTGGATCAGAAACATTAAGGAGACGCTGAAGAACATTTTGTAAACGTTTGATTATTTAAATTCATCTCTCGTGTTTAAACTCGTTCAGCGGCTGCAGTTAGAGCAGAAAACGGCAACGTGATGCAATCAACGCTTTGTTTTGTTGCTCAGAGAATTAAATTTATGTAAAAAAAAAACAAAACCAGACGGCGTGAAAAGATTTGCAGCAAATCTTCAATCTGCCTTTTCGCTTCTCGTCTTTCAGTTCGGTGACGTTTGAACCTTCGCCTCCAGCTGCAGGTTTCGCCTCGGGGTCGTCTTTTTGTGCCTTTTGCTTTAAATCTTTTCCTGGAGCTCCTTTGGTGCCAAACGGTTTCTGATGGTCGTGTCGGTCAGAAACCAGCAAAGCTCCTCCCAGAAGCTCTTAATCTCCTAAATGATGTGAAGTTTGATCTGTTCTTGACGCAGCTCTTAGTCTGGATCCTCCTCAGTTGGAGGAAACTGACAGTTATTAAATGAGGCTTCAGCGCCCTCTGGTGGTGATTTCCATCATTCAGCACCGGCTGAGTTTACAGATTCAACTCGGAGCAGCCGGGACTTTTAGAAAGGGAACAGAATTTCATGATGCTCGAGCCGTTTCCTGCTTTTACTGACCGTCGACCTCGTCGCTCTCACAGAATTCTTTAGTTTTCAGTTGAGTAGAACAGACGGTTTGTTCTGATGGTGGGAGTGGCCGACGCGTCGTTTCCTGTTCGTCTCAACCAGCTGACGGCACGTCGCCGCTTGTGTGTCTCGTACAATCCTGAGGGGCTCGAGCCGCTTCACGTCCGCCGCCCGTCGTTCAGCCGAAGGTAAGTTTAGACCGATGGTTTCGCTCTCGGCTCTGAACGGACCGGACCTCGGCTCGGTTGTTTGTCGTGCAGCGAGACAGCCACGCTCAGAAACATGTGTTTGTGTTGGACAACCAGAGCCATTAACTGCACTTTAGTTCTGCTGAAGCTGCAGAAAACCAACAAACTGTCCCAAATTAAAAAGGTTCATGTTTACATTTGTTTTCCTCCTTCAAGTATTTGTATTTTTATCAGTCGGCTCCTTCGAGGGACCTGACTTTGATTAAACATGTCTTCAGTTTGAGTCCAGGACCGAGCGGTCCATTGTTTCTGTGAACAGCCCTGTATCAGCCTGTAAGTGTGAATGTATCTTTACACAATGTTGTTGATAAATAAAAACAACGTTTCAAACCAACCCTCCCTCTGGTTGTCTTTTTAAACCTCCAACCTCCACCACAGCATAAAAACCAGATGTTCCTGACGTGGCTGTCTCCGTTCGAGCGCTTCTGATTCTGTAAAACGTTGTTTCTGTGAAGCGCAGAAAATCCAGTCGAACCGTTTTCTGTCTGCAGTAACTTTAAGATGTTCAGCTGCTAAACTCGTGTCTCGACACAAATCGTCTAAACACACTTTTCAATTAAAACTTAGAAACATTTAATTCCTTAAGGGAATGCGCGTCGCACGCCACTTTGAATTTCTACTAAAATCAAATAGGAATAAAATTTTTAGCTCAAACCTTGACAATAATGTCACATCGCGGCGCCTGTTGGCTCAGAGTACGAGCTGAGAACGACTCTCAGCTACTACCACACCAGGTCTCATCACGTCTGTAGTTCAGTGCGTTCTGTTCATTTTATGTGCAGGCTGAGGTCGGTTAGCTGCGGCAGCCATCTTGAATCTGGCCGAGTCTCTAAACGTTCATCAAAAGATCACTGAGTTTGGAATCCGTCCAGTGCTTCGTGAGATATTATGCTAACAAACGAAGATGCAGGCACTTACGCAGTCGTTTGTTTTTCCCGTGGCAGATAAAAGGTAAGAGAGTGGTCCTGAGACCAGTCTGGTCCTCGGGGGCCACCAACCTGCAGGTTTCTGAGCAGACAGTTAATTCTTCTGTTTGCGTTCGCCCACTGAGCCACCGTGCAGGATGGAGGCCCTCGAGGGCCGGGACCGGACACCCCTGGTCCAGCATCATGTCGACCATGTTTTTTTAGACGGACGAGGTTTGACTGCAGCCATCGAAGCCGCGTCGGCGCCGTGTCCGAGGCGTTGGAGGAGCGTTCAGTTTGCAGCCGATCGTTTATTCAGTTCCTAAAGTAAATCTGAGCGCTCAACGACTCGTGGAGGTCGTTTTCATTTTCAAATCTAGAGTTTGATCAAACTTCAGATTCGACTGATGTGAATTTTACTGTTGAACCGTGAAAACTAAAAGTTTTACTTTAGTTTAAAACGGGAGTAAGAAAATGTTTTGTGTTGAAAAGCATCATTAAATGTCCCCAGGACCCTCAAAGGTTTAATTTTAAAAACAACTTTACAAGAAGCAGCTAAATCCGAATGAAAAACAAACAACTTGAATCTGTATTGAGTGCTTGAAAATATTTTACTAACACACAGCAGAGTGAGACGTGGTCAGTTCGTCTTCCAGCCGTCTGAAGAAATGGCAGCAAATTTAAAGGAAATCTCAGGAAACCCAATGCTGACCCCGACTATAGGATCAGCCTGGAAGCTCCGCCTCCCGTTCTACTTTTAGAAACTCTAGGAACCACAAGTAAACCTGTAGTCTGACAGTGAAGTCCTCTGTTAGGAAAGTATAGAGGAACGAGCGTCAATGTCCTTTATTGCTGAAGGACTTGTAGTGAATGTTTGTACTTTCAGAGACGAGTGTTTTTCTGGACTGGAGTTGACCAGAGAATAAAAACCAACATGTCTTTAGTGCAAGATATTCACAGGTGAGCAGGAGTTACTGTGGGGAACAGAGGGAGGTTTTTATTTGTCTGAGGCAGCACAGAGTGAAGTGGGAGGAGCCATTTTATCCACCACCAGGCACAGTGGTGTAGCTGGGGGGTGGCCATTGGTGGCCTTGGCCTCCATAGATTAATCAACAAAGTTCAAATCCAAGAATTCTCAGTCGGATCATCTGGACAGTTTCTTTTTTTTAGATGTTTCACCCTCTATCTGGAGGGCTTCGTCATCTGAGGAGTTCCAGTAAACCGTTTCTCCACCAAGCAGTAAACGTAAGTGGATCAACCAGTTTGCTGACTGAGAATTAGAGGATTTGAACTAAATAGAAGTTAGAGTTTAAATTCAGTTGATCTTTGCAGATGTTTAAAACCAGGCTGGTTCCAGTAAACGATGAAATACTCGTGGGTTTCCAGCGCTCTCCCAACTTCACGTTCCGTTTCCGTGTCAAAGGAACGTCTCTGTGCTGCGACAGATGTGATCTGTCACAGGAAGTCGTGTTTGGACCACGTTGGTTCTCCTGCCTGACCTGCAGCTCGTAGTCCTTCAGCTGTTCCTCTTAAAGAGACGGTCTGTGAGGTTCAAGGGTCTGTCGAGGTGGAGCAGATGACGAGTGGTGGAGCAGATGCACAGCTGATGATGTCTTTTGTTCTGGACTCTGGCGCCGCCTTGTTCCCTTTGTGGACGACGAGCGTTTGGCGGATGTGTCGTTGCGTCCTGCCAGCTGGGAGGTTCCAGTTCTCGTGTTCGCAGCAGGGGTCTTCTGGTTTAGAGCCTCCTCTAAACACAGAACAATAAATTGGCTCCTCGTTTGCTGCAACATTTATTTTCAACACAATTGGAGACTCTCCACTCGCTAATTAGGCTAATTTTTAAGTTGCCATTATTCAAATCTCTTGGACTTACTTTTTTTATTGTTCTTCTTTAAATGCCAACAGGAATTTATAGAAAAGAGTGGAAGTTACTTCATTTTCTTCACGTCCTGAGAAAGTTAGACTTAATAATTTCTGGGAGATTTAAGTTTTAAAAGCGTTTCTGTGAATCTTGAGGTCGGGCGTGTTGTTCCTTCAAGCTTTACGCTCAGAGGAAACCAGTCTCAGCAGCTTCTCAACCACATCAAGACACAAAACCAGTCATTTATGAGTCCAGTGACGTCACATATTAAAGAGGTCCAGTGGGAACGAGACAAAAATTAAAACCTTGTCTTGTTGCAAACTGAAGTTTATCCTGGACCTTATCATTTGTAACAGTTCACGACAGATTTATGGATATGAAGTTATGTAACGAGTCCAAACAAGCAAAGGTTTGAGTCCCACGTTGGGCTGATCGCTCAGAGGTCGCAACCTTCACAATCATGAAACAAAATCTACAACATAACTGGTTTATAACTTATAGCTTTAGGGCCACGCTAAAAAAATAAAAATTAAGGCATAAAATTACAAGAATAAAGTCGTACAAGACCCCATCCCCCCATGATTTGGATCCACGACTCGACCTGTCAATCATTCCAGTAGGCGTGTCAGCAAATGTCCAGTCTGAAGCTAAATGCTCCTTACCTGCAGAGCTGAGCTGCAGCCCATTAGAAGGCCTACATCTTGTAGCTTTGCTGTTCTACAATGTTTTGTCAATGCACAGCTTACCTGCGTACAGTCAGGTGGTAGCTCTGATGGGCTGCAGCTCAGCCCTGCAGGTAAAGAGCATTTAGCTTTGGACTGGTCATTTGCTGACACGCCTACTGGATTGATTGGTTGAGTCATGGATTCAAATCATGGGGAAAAAATTAACGAGCGCTGCAAAAGAATAAGTCTTTACGACTTTATTCTCGTAATTTTATGGCTTTTAATTTTCTCTCTTAGCGTGGCCCTAAAGCTGCGTCGTAATAACTAAACATAAAAGTTAAAAAATTATTTAAAAAAAAACTAAAAGGATAAAATACCCGTTTGATACAGTTTAACAAAAGGACTATGCAGGTTGATAAGTTTATTTTAAATTAGCAGGAAACTGAACAGAACAGTTTGTTTGACTGAAGCTGCTCGAATAAAAGAAACCTTCATTTACTTAAAAGATTTTATTTTATTTAAGTTTTCACTTCCAGTTCTCGTTGGTAATTTATTCAAAGCCACTTTTTTCCATCATCAACCGGCATGAAATGAATCAAATGTTGAATTTTATGGTGAATTTATCAGGAGGTTAAACTTCTGCAAACAGTTGGGTCTGTTTTGTTCTTTGTGTTAGAATCATTCTGTCAATTTACGCTCATATTAGCTTCTGTTACCATGGTTACACATATTAAATTTATTTATTTCCATGTTTGGTGTGGTTAAATTAGAAATAATCAAGCCGGGCTCTCAGTGGTTTCTGAAGCACCGGTAACAAATTTTAATGTAGGACTCATTAACAGTAGTTAACCTGTCGACAGTACAGGTAGTCCTCGACTTACGGCGGTCTCTACTTACGGCGTTCCGTACCTACGGCTCCACCCCCACTGATGTCATTGCGCAGTACGTTGCCTTTTTTATTCAGCATTTTATATTTTTTTCCTTTTTTTTTTAGGGTATTTTGTTAGCTAACTGCTTGGAAACACATTAAAACACATTAAAACAGCCATTCGAAGTTGTTTTACATTGAAAAAACATGTTTAAAAAGACGTTACCGATCGCTGTTGTAGTTTCGGTTTCGATTTACAGCCGTAAATGCGGACATATGGCGCCATGTGCGTTCGGCTCCGACCTACGGAAGAATCGAGCTACGAACGGTCCTTAGATCTGGAACCCGTTCGTAGGTCGGGGACTACCTGTATAGGGATTGTGGCTTTGGCCCAATCAGTAACACCTAGGCCTGTCATGATAATCAATAAATCAATTAGTCGCATGATAAATGAAAATTATCGACCTCATTTTCATCTATCGGCTTTATTGTTTCTTTTTGTCTCTCTCTGAAGACACTGGATGACAAAAAGCTCAACTCCGGTGCTCTTCACTGACCTTCCCTTTCTCTTTAAAATCTGTTTCCAAACTCACGTTTTTTGGATCGCTAAATGCAGCTAAGTTGAGAAGCTAAACTACGAGCTAAGCCAACAGGCTGACTTCGGGAATAAACCACCGTCTTGTCGAGCTCCAAAATTCACGGTTGAAACTGGTGCCTTTGTATAAAAAGTTAATTGTTTACTTGTTTACTGATTTTTTTATTAAAAGCTTTGTGTGAAAAATGCTATGCTAAAGAGCTCAAACCACATCGAGCGTCAGCCATGTCACCATGTCAGCCCATGTCACGTCAAGCGCCCTTCTTCCCATTTTTCTTAAGGAGACACGCTGAACAACTATCCAGCCTTTGGTTCAGTCTTATACTGTCATCAGGTGGTCAAAAAAGGTACTACGCTCCAAACAAATCAACATTTCTTCTAAAAATTGATAAATAATTATTGTTCAATTTCACACAATATTATTGTTTATTGCAATAATTTCTTAGACAATTAATCGCCCAGCAACATTTGTTATCGTGACAGGTCTAGTAACACCTGTGTTGTATTTTTCAGTAACACTACACAACAAGCAAACCTTGCACTGCTCACAGTGCATGGTACAGTGTGTATAGGTACTTGCCTACAATATGGGGAAAATGTGTTCAAACCCACAGTATAGAGTCGGAACATTAAACATTGGACAACAATATGCTTAAACTCAGCATTTAGATTCAACTTTGTTGCCTCTTTTTTACAGAGTCCAGGCTGTAAGTGGTTACAGCTCTTTAGCTGCCCCTTCATTTTAGACAGTCTTACTGTTTTTAAGTCTCTATAACACATTTGTGTCAGTAATGTGAGAGCTGACTCGTGCATTGTTTTAATGTGGTTTCTGGTGTTAAGTATTTTAATTTTATTTTTTACTATTTATTGTTTCATGTGAAGTACTTCAGCCAATGGCAGATGCTTTGAAATGTTATGAATAAATTTGATTTAACAGCAGGCTTGAAGCAAGAGTGTATCTGCCTTTGATGCACACTTGTTTTCTGTAGAACAAACCTTTTCTAGCTTCTTTTACCTTTTTATTCTAGCACTTTTCTCTGGTATGAATTAAAAATTCATAACCAGTACTTTATCCACAGATGTATGTTGCTCAGGATGTGGAAGGTTTCACATCTTTTCTGTGTTCTTGTGTTTCAGATTCAGTTTTAAGCAGTTGTGGGGGAGTGCAAGCTGCTGAGGCTGGGTTTACAGCTTTTACTCATCTCAGATGTTCAGTAAACATTTAGAGCTTTGAACGCTCGACAGTGGCAGAAGCAGCTGATGCTTGTTGTAAAAAAATACATTTTTCTTTATAGTCGCTTTTATTTCACATAGTGTGCACAGAAAGCAACCGCAGAAGATCAAGTCAGAGGGTGGTCAGTGCTGAGCTTAATGATGGTTCTGTCTTTGGACAGATGTTGGAATAAAATGTCTGTTGGTATCAAAACTTCCCAGTCCAAAGTAGCTAAAAAATTTAATTTTGAACATTTGGAGAGTTTTTATGCAGTTTTGTAAGTCTAAATCCAGTAGTTGCATATGTTTGCAGCTTACATATATTTTGTTGCTTTATTTTATTGTTTATTATTACATTTAAACAGAAAAGAAAAAAGGGCTTCAATTAGGGCTGAACGATATGGACAAAACTTTTATCACAGTATATTTCATATTTTCAGTCGATAATGATATAATTTAATATAGATATAAACAATGTAAGTGTCTCAGAAAACTGTACAAACTAAAAATAAATTAATGTTCACCTTTTATTTGTATTTAGCCTTCAATGAAATTTGAAATCACTGTCAAATAAACATAAAACTATCAACTTTGTCAATATTAATAGTTTTAACTTTAAACACCATAACCTAACAACCCATGCAGCATGTTTTTCTTTAGCTGGGTGTTGTTGTTTCAGGGACACGTTGGCTCAAACTTTATTGTGCTTCGTCTTCTGACTCTCATCATATTCTGTCAAGTGAAAACTGTTCAGATGAAACAAGTTAGATGTTCCCACCACTAATTAGAACGACCGTCACATTTTGCAGCACACTGACTGAAACCTGCAGTTTATCTTATCTTAGAAAACTGAACCACTTCCACACCATAAAATTAGTCTTTTCTCTTATCAGTGATGTCATCTGCTTTCTCTTCACTTATAAAACCTTGTTCAGTCACATTCTGACGGTCATGGGCACTCATTTTGAAACAAAAACTCAACGTGCATTGGAGATTAGCCTAGCTTAGCCTGCTACCATTAATGCCTTTCTGGACTCGAGCTCTGCGTAACATCTACGTCACCACACACTTTCGTACAAAGTTGTGTCGCAACTTTTTCTGTCCGAGCTGAAACTGAAGTGACATTTTTAAGTTTTTACACAATTATAGTAAGTTAATTTATTTTATTTTTCAAGATTTTTCCACAATATTCTGCTGACAGTTATCATTGTCATACACTAACATTTTACTTGTCTAAACTTTTAAAATCCTTTGCAAAAGAACACCTCTTACTTTCAGAACATTTGTTTGGGTGAAAATACAAAGAAAACGTAAAAAAACATCAGCAACATTTACCCACTGTGTGTCTCCCTGCATGCAGCTCTCTCAAACCTCAAAATGCACTCTGCGTTTTGAGCTTTAGGTTCAGTAGACATTTAGTCAGATTTAGCTCAAAATATTGTTGTTAACATTGACATGGGTCTATTTAAATCAGTTAAAAACCACAGAAACAGCATTAAAAATTCTTGCATGATCATCAGTCCAGCTGCTCACAGTTCAAGCTTGTTTTAAGACAAATCAAAGCTGCCACACAGCAACTGCTGAGGTTTACTAATCAGTCTGCATGTTTGTCTACCTCACAATCTACTTGACAGTCAGGGAGTGAAAACACAGGTGTGTTGTTACCAAGGTGACCATATCAAGTCACTTGCAGCAACTTTTAACATTTTATTTTAAATCTGGGTTCTCTTCACCCAACTTATTCAATTCAATTCAGTTTATTTATATAGCACCAAGTCATGTCAGGGCACTGAGCAGAAACATTCATATTCATAAAAAGTTCAATAGTAAAGTTATGGATCTAAGGGAGCCTATATGCAGTTCATCCATCAAAATGCAGCTTAGACTATAATTAAGTTTGTTGCAGTTTGGACAGGACCAATCAATCCCTGTGACCTGTGCGTGTTCACAACACTTGTATTGGGTTGTGTTTAACTAAAAATAAATAAATTTTTAAAATCCTATGGATTATTCCAACAAAGTTCAGTCAGGTCATCTGACTGTCTTTTTATCTTTATTTTTTATTATTGAGACATTTCGTCCTTCATCCAAAGGACTTCATCAGTCTGAGGAGCCTCAACAAACTCAGTCCCACAAGCAACAAACCCAACCTGCCAGTTTTCTGGTGATAAGATGGTTTCTAGGGCCCACCCTCTCTCCCATCAACTCCTCTGAAGCAGCCATAGTTGAAGTGGTTCAAAACATCAAAGTTCATGGTCAAAAGTCCAGGTGGAAAATCCAACAAAGTTCAATCAGGTTATCTGGACAGTTTCTTTTGTTTTTTGTTGTTGTTTGGATGTTTATTATTATTATTATTGTTGTTGAGGGAGAGGACGGGCCCAAGAAACTATCTTATCACCAGCAAACTGGTTGGTTGGATTTGCTGCTTGTGGGACTGAGTTTGTTGTGGCTCTTTGGACTGATGAAGTCCTTTGGATGAAGGATGAAACGTGTCAACAACAAAAGACATAAATAAACCGTCCAGATGACCTGACTGAACTTTATTGGATTTTCTTCCTGGATTATTGAGCATGAACTTTGATTTACAGATTGTTGTTTTCTTGTGGAGAGTTGTAAAGTGTTTTCCTCTTTGGTCTAAATATCTTGTTTGACCTCAGCCTGTGAAATCAAAACACTTTTTATTCTCTGTTTTGTTTTTTCTCTGGACAGGGACAAGAACATCGTTGAGCTCTGGACTTGCTGTCCCAGTCCTGGTCTGCAGTCTGCTGAAGGACGTCTTGTTATAATCTGAAGAACAATTCTTGGGCTGCTGCCAGATGTCGGCCCATTTGAAAAAGAAAGACAGAAAGAAAAGACTTCCTGGCAGTGAGCTCTCTCCATCCTGAACTCCTCACTTTGTGCATAGCACTATTTGCTCCTCACATTCTGCTCCTGCACCTCCTACATCACTGTAGCACACCAGTCACATGGTCCACTCCACCCTGTCAGACACCTTGACTGGATCTTGGTTGGACTTTCATGGAGGTTTCGATGTGTACATTTCTGAAACGAAAGAAGAAAAGTCTCTCTTGGTGTTGTTATTTGATTGTAGATATCTGTTTATTTGACTTGAACCACGTCGGCTCTGTATGTGCTGTAAACATTTGCTGCTGCTGATGGTGATGATCCTCATTCTGGATGGTTGTGACGACCACAGCTCTGCACCGCAAACTGGATAAATTGACAAGAAGAATTTGGTTCAAATGTTATTTTCCATCCTGTAATTGATCCATCCTCAGACGTGCATGCTTGACCTAGAGATGAAAAAGAGAGGAAACCTTAGAAAACCAGGAGCCAACACTTTAATGTTACAATGTGTTGAACTGGAGTTTATTTTTCTGTGCTCGCTTCGGTGTGAAAAATGTCCTGTTTGTCACTTTCAATTGTATCGCATGCTCAGCTGGAATAAAAAAGGACTTTCCTATTTATGAGCGGAGGTGGAGGAGTACTAAAATAACATTTATCAATTTTACCAGGCAAATTCAGATCATAGATCTCTTTTGCAAGGTCCTTCTGGGCCTGAAGGCAGCCTTACATGCATGTTTGTAGACTGTAGAAGAAAAGTGGAGCACCTGCAGAAAACCCATGAGAACAAACTGTGGGGGAAACAACATAGGTGATTGAAACTATATTTCCTTGATATGGCAGCAGTGCTAACAACTAGGAATAAAATACAAGCTTGGAATTTTATGCAAATACTACTAAAGCAACTTGTACAGTTGTCCCTCGCTACTTTGCAGTTCACCTTTCATGGACTCGCTCTTTACTGGTTTTTCAACGATTGTCAGCTCTAATATTGTATTACTCACGTGATTGGGACAGTACGGGATAAACAGTTAACAAAAAACTAGTTTGAACAGACACCACCATTTTGTAGTTTTCTTTCAATAAGCCTATATAGTAACGCTAGTCAAAAGAACTACTCTACCCAGAAGCCAACAGTGCTTCCAGCTGCTACTTTCTTCTGAAATGGAGGGAAAGTTTAGCAACGCAAAGTCAGAAGTAATGATCGAACTATTAAGACCACAGAACTGGCAGGAAAGTCACAAATAATCCTGAAGCTCCATTATCCACGTGCACATCAACCTGGACGGGGCGGTGGGCTTCATGCTGCAGGGTAGGTCTGCAGAACCAGACATGAGATGCTGGTCTGCAGAGCTGGTGAGTAAAATTTTGCAGTACTGTACAGTGCACATACATAAAGTATGTTGTTAAAAGTACATACATTTGAGTCTGGAACATTGCAAGAGTGTGGGAAGAGTTTATAAAAACTTAAAATATAAATACTAAATTAAATATAGTGTTCCTACTTGATGGTTTTTCACCTATCGCAGAGGTGTGTGAAACGTAACCCCCGCAATAATCAAAAGACTACTGTATACCATTCTACTTAAGTAAATGTAAAAAGCAAGTTATTGAAAAAGTTACTTTAAGAAGAAGTTACTTTTCATTACTGCAGGTGGGTCTCTCCTGCAGTGAACAAAGGACAACAGAATATTTATTGAGCTTCTAAATAACTAAAAGCCTCATAATTTCACATGCAGTTTCAAAAAAAGACATGTCAACTTGTTATTTATAAGAATAATACTTAACTAGTTAAAATACATTTCAGTTAAGTCACCCCACTTTGCCCAACTTGTTCAATAACAAAAAATGTTGAACAAACCATAAAGTAGCTGGTAGAAAAACTCCTGAATTATCTGCCTGCCTTGGATTTTGACCATAATTCATCCTTGTAGCTACAAAGATACAGTTCTTGCTCACTGAAACACGAGACAGTATGAACATGGAAAAAACAGCCACAGATGTGAATAAATGTTAGTTATTAAGAATGAGCTCAGCTGTCATGTAGTTCTGATGCCTGGTCAGCTGATTATCAGAGGGCTGGACTACAAAGAGAAATCAGGAGTTTTCTGCTATGGTGAGATGTTCTCAGAGCAGAGGACCTGTCAACTCCTTCTACTCATTAATTGTTTTTCTTAATGACTGCCCAATGAAAAAAATCAGACTGACATTATACATACATACATATGTATACAGGTAGTCCCCGGTTTACGGCCGAGATCCGTTCTAACGGCCCGGCCGTAAACCGATTTAGCCTTAAACCGGATCTGCACACACGTGCGGCCGTATACGCAGATTTACGGCCAGAAAACGAAACCGAAACTAAAACGGCGATCGGTAATGTCTTTTTAAACATGTTTTTTCAATGTAAAACAACTTAGAA
>JARVGV010001587.1:3756156-3766567 GCA_031762435.1 Hypsolebias longignatus | reverse complement strand
AGTTTCGATTTACGGCCGAAAATGCGGACATACGGCGCCATGTGCGTTCGGTTCCGAGTTACGGCAAAATCGACCTATGAACGGTCCTTAGGTCCGGAACCCGTTCGTAAGTCGAGGACTACCTGTATTTTAAGTCAACAGTATTTCAAGTAATTAAAAGTATTAACAGTATTAGTCATTAACAGTACAGTATTTAAGTCATTAACAGTATTAACAGTATTTAAGTCATCATTAACAGTATTAACAATATTTGTCATTAACAGTATTTAAGTCATTAACAGTATTTAAGTCATCATTAACAGTATTAACAATATTTGTCATTAACAGTATTTAAGTCATTAACAGTATTAACAATATTTGTCATTAACAGTATTTAAGTCATCAACAGTATTAACAGTATTTAAGTAATTAACAGTACGGTATTAACAGTATTTTAAGTTATTAACAATATTTAAAGTTATTAACAGTATTTAAGTCATTAACAGTATTTAAGTCATTAACAGTACGGTATTAACAATATTTTAAGTTATTAACAGTATTAACAGTGTTTTGATCATTAACAGTATCAACAGTATTTTAAGTTATTAACAGTATTTTAAGTTATTAACAGTATTTTAAGTTAACAGTATCAACAGTATTTTAAATTAACAGTATTAACAGTATTTTAAGTTATTAACAGTATTAACAGTATTTTAAGTCATTAACAGTATTTCTTCAAGACTTTCAATCAGTGCTTTAAAAGAAACATGTTCAAAAGGAGTTTAACCTTTGAACTTGTGCTCCTGCAGGAACCAGCGTGACGAGGAGCGAGCAGACCACAGAGGTGGTTCCAGCCTCCATCGAGGGTCCAGAGCCGACCAAGGAGCCCAAACCGAGCAAGAAGAGTAGCGTCAGACCCGGCGATGAGTCGGATAGCGACTTCGAGTCTGACCCCCCGTCACCAAAAAGCAGTGAGGAGGAGGAGCAGGAGGAGGAGGAGGCCTTGAACAGTGAGCATGGCGAGGACACCGAGCCGGAGAATTTAGGACAGAGGCCTCTGCTGATGGACTCTGAGGAAGAGGAGGATGAAGACAAACACAGCTCTGATTCAGACTATGAACCCAGCAGGGTCAAGAGCCGCTTGAAGAAATCTGCAGAGCGTAGAGAACCTGCGGCGGCCCCCAGGACTCCTGCAGGGACGAGTCTGATCACCCCTCCTCTGTCCCCCGGCGGAGCGAGACCACCGGAGGACGTGGACATGTTTGGCGCCATTCCCTTCCTTGGAGGAGCGTCACCTGTGGAGCCCTTTAAGAGCGCCGACATCTTCACCAAAGCACCTTTCAGGCAGGTGAGCCTGGAGCGTCCAGCCGCCGACGAGTTTGACGTTTTTATCAAAGCTCCGTTCAGCCGGAACCTGTCAAAGTCCGGAAAGAGCGGCGGGGACATCCCCATGGGTCAAACGCCCCCAGTTTCCCCCGAGGCCATCGATGTTTTTGGTTTTTCCCCCTTCCAGCCGGGCCCCGCCGAACCTCCCCCCACCACCTCGAGGAGCGCCGACGACATTTTCCGCTCGTCTTTTGAGGAGTCGGCGAGTCAGCGGCTGAAGCAGCGCAGCCTCCAGAAGCTGTCGTCTCGACAAAGGAAGACCAAGCAGGAGGCTGCGGTGGGGGGCAGCAACGGGAAAAGGCACCACGGGACCCCGACCGGAGGGCGCAAGAGCAACAAGCCCACCTACCGCACCCCCGAGAGAGTCCGCCGGCACAAAAAGGTCGGGCGCAGGGACTCGCAGAGCAGCAGCGAGTTCCTGAGCACCTCCGACTCTAAAGAGAACATCAGCGTGGACATCACCATGTCTGAAGGGAAGGACAAGGGAGCGTCTCTGTCGGCGGACGACCCGATCCTGGACCCGTTCGGAGCCAGACCCTTTCACCCTCAGGACAGCGGCCGCCTCGGCCAGTACCCGGGCCTCGGCGACAATAAGAGCGACGTGAGCGCCGCCAAGTCCTGGACCGGGTCTCTGAACGGCGGAGAGAACACGGATGATTTTGGAGCGGTGCCGTTCACAGAACTGGTGATCCACAGCGGACCTCAGCAGCAGCCGGTGGACCTGGACCCGTTCGGAGCTGCACCGTTCCCCTCAAAGCAGTAACGGTTTCCTGAGTCTTCCCCCTCGAGTCAGGATCATTTTAAATATTGTTTTTTATTAGAGTTAAAAAAAACTGAATCTGTGGAGCCTCGTGATGCTGCATCTTGAACTTTGAACCGTGACTCTTAAGATCAACTCTCGACTCCTCGTCGTCCGCCTTCTGATGCGTTTTCAGCACCGCCAAGCCTTACCTGAGCTGGGCTCCGCCTTGCCTCCCAGAACCTGGGAAACATCTGGGGGAGTTGTAACTTCGCTGCACCTCTTTAAAGTTTCCTCTATGCATTTTTCACCCGGGCGGGTTCTGTATCGTTACAAGGGAAAGATTTTTTACAATAGTTTTTACGAAAGTTGGAGCAATTTTTCCTGTCACCTTTTTAGTTTGGGCTTTTTTCTTTCCAGCAGGAAGCATATTTGGAATTATTGGTAATTTTTCTTTAGAAGTAAGAAATAAATGCAACGGAGTTAATATCCAGGATTCTGACTCTACAGTTTCTACTAACACAACAAATCCCACGACAGATTAAAACCTTTGAAGATGCAGACCAAGATAGTCTGAGACTTGGTACCATAAAATATTTAAAGGAATTTAACGCAGTGAGTATAAAAAAAAATATATTTATTGTAAGTTTTATTCAAAAAGACACGAGGTATTCAGCCGAGGTTTGATGACCTAAAATAATTCATTAAATGTGGGATTTAACAATTCGTAGTTCGAGACCAAAGTGGACCGCGGTCTTAACGACCAGCAGTTTATGGAACGCTGTTTACAAATTAAACAGCAGCAGCTAGCTGTAGCACCTCAGCAGGCCTATCGTACTCAACAGTTTAAGCTGGTAAGAAATTATTTTGACCTCGTCCAGAGCTGGATACGGTTTCTGCATCAGGTAAGATATTTACTGCTCATGAGTGTTCCAAAGGAACGTCACTTTAAGAGCAAAATGTCTTAACACTTCCACAAAATGTTTCTTGTCATGTTTATATTCCTCTGTGTCGTTTCTGAACGGGCAGAGGCGACGTGAAGTAGTATCAGAGCCGTAACCGCCAAAATGTGTGAAGGGAAGCCGAGTCTGGTTTAGATCATCTGGTTAACGTGTGGAGTTCTGGCTTCATGTCTACATGAAGCCGTTCTGCAGAAGTGCCTTTCATGGCACAAAAAGAAACATTTGTTTGATTCATTTGTAACAATGTAATGATAGAAACAGTTCCTCAACATACAAGACAAAGTTTATAAAAATCCAGACACATCAGGACAGTGAATAATGTAAATCAATGTAACAGATCCTAAAACTTCAATTAATTCCAAAATGACGAACAATTAGGTCATAAAGCTGGGTGGAAGGAACCAGAGTTCATGGACTGGACTTCAAACTGGAGCGAGTGAGTCTGGATGGATTTACTCCCACAGATCAAAAACATGCTTGTTGTGTTCACAGATAACAAAATCATCTCGCTGTACCCTCCATACCGTATTTTCTACCGTATAAGTCGCATCAGTCCAAATATGTGTAATAAAGTTTAAAAAATCCATGGGTCACATCTATTATGCGTCACCGCTGACAACCTGGAGATGTGGGCCGGTGTTGTGCCAAAAATCTATTGGCGGCCACGGGAGGACTTTTACAAGAATTTAACAAGATAAACATTTAAAAACAATTATTTGTTTACTCTAAATTTTAGTAAAGGTGTGTCTCAGTTGAACGTTTACTTAATAAATGCACATTAATGTTCAAATTAGCCGCATTGGGCGGTGCAGTGAAATGAAGCTGGTTTGATGGTTGATCCAAGCAGACAAAAGGTGGCAGGCTATGGCAGGTCGATTGTGTCATTAATAGCTGGTGAAGATCCTCAGTCATCCAGGACATGGTACATTCAAAACAGTTCAAGACAAAAACAAAGTATAATAAATAAAGTCCAGTGGTTTTTGTCTTGAACTTTTTTGAATTTGTCATTATAGTCACGTTTACCTATTACATGATACAACGGCATGCCATACACCTCGAGTACCATCTAGCGGCTGAAACTGGTAGTGTTCAATATTTTCAGTCAGACTGAATGAAAATGGTCATATCTCAGTCAAAAATTGGTTTAGAAATGTGGGTAAAAATCCATAAATATGTTGCTTTGGCCTGTAAGTCTCTGGGCACAAAAAATATGCATAAAAATAAAATGCAGCTTGTAGGGCGAAAAATACGGTACTGCACCCTCCTGGTGACATGGTATCTACATGTCACAATCCAGCTACTACAAGGTCACATGAAACCATCCAGCTCTAAAGTTAAATGTTCTGCATTTTGGAAAGAAGTTGTTAAAAATACTAAACAGTGAAACATGAGAATTGCACTTCACCCTAAATGAGCCAAAAGGACATACGTTGGGTTACTACGTCCACCCTGCGCCACCCCCCCCACCCCCCAACAACAACAAAAAAAAAGAATGTGGGGTTAATGCTGCAGACAGAAATGTCTTAAGTCGCTGCAAAAATATTCCAGTAGTAAACTCAGGTCTCTCCCTCAAACATGACGAGATGCTCTGAAATGAGTGAGAGGGGTCCGAACACATCGTGTAGTACCTGTGCTCTAATAAAATGCACGTTTGAGAAGAATGCTTTCAGTTTTAACGTAGCATCTCTAATAGCTCTTCTCCGGCAGTAAACACGTCCAGGGCTGCAGTTCAGTGCAACGTTACCCGTAACAGTCATTTTCCCTTAAACTGAACGTATTTTAAGTGTTGCATTGCAATGGTTCCCAACCCAAATCCCTGAGGAATGCCATCCTGCATGTTTTAAGTTTTCTTGCTCTAACACACCGTGATTTAATTACTTCATGTTCTGCCTATTAATCACCCATTCATTTAAATCGGATGTATCAAAGCAGGGAAATTAAAACATGCAGGACGGTGTTCCTCAAGGATCAGTGTTGGGTACCATTGCATTAGAGAATAAAGCTGAAAGTCCGGGTTTAGCAAAAAGCTAAATGGTTTCACGTACAGTCACTTACAGAGCTATAGAAGACTGCAGATTTGTTTGGATGACAGGAAACTCAAACGTTTTATCCTAAATGGATTTGTCTTCGCTGATCCTGGTTTCCAGTGTCTCTGTTTGTGCTGATCTGCTGGGAGAAGAAAGAAGTCTGAAACAGTCCAGTCTACCTCAGGGAGGTAAAACACCTGAAAAATTCTGTCAGATAATGATAATAATGTGTTGAGACGTTTCTTTGACGACATCCAGATGTGAACAAACGTCACATTAGCTAATAAGCTTCTACAAATCAGGAGGAGTTTCATAAGAGTGAAAAATGGCTCTCGTTTAGCCTAGCCTGGATGGAAACTTTAGCCTCTTTCTGATATCAGGTACTAATTATTAAATATTTACATGAGTTCAGCCGACAGGAGAAACAAGCTGCTCACAGTCAGGGTCCGGTTCTTCTGGACTATGAATGTTGGGGGGTGTCGGGACACGGCTGAGTGTGTCGGTACGCCATAATGAAGCGCGACGACTGGTGCCACCAGTAGAACATCAGAACCAGCAGAACGTGCCACACCTGGTGGCTGGAGCCCAGGTAGTTCAGCTGACCTGAAGAGACGAACAGGTGGACCAGAGGAAACTCAAAACCATGTCGGAGTAATCCAAGTGTAGATCCTCACACAACAGTCCTGTGCCTTTTGGGTGGTAGGGTCAAAGGTCACGGTGACCAATAATGACATAGTCCACCAAACGGGTCTGGGTAGGAAAATGAAACTGCAGCTGTCAGGTGTGAAGAACTCACCTGTTGACCACCAGCTGATCCAAACCAGTTCATTATCAGAGGACTCAAGATCTGAATTAAAACAGGATCCAATGTGGGGCCATAGTCTGTTTCTGTCCTGAACATCTGTGGAGACAACTTGATGTGGACTGTATTACCCCTTTGTTTAAAGGGGTGACCGGGTGACCTTTGACCCCATCACATTAACATCTGTGAGGATCATCCTTGACCTTTGAGGTGTCCAGCTGTGCTGCTGGACCTTTTCACAGACACCACTGCTCAGTTAGTATTTATGTATTTAGTCATGTCTGCTTCCTGTTCCCTGATATTAATCAATATTTTTATTGCTTCTGTTCATTCATTACTATCGTGGACCGTGTCGCCTCCTCCAACAAGAAAATACTAGAACTTATCCTTAAGTTAGTCGACCATGTTGTATCGGTTGTTCTACCGAGTCCAGTATCTGTGACTAGTTTACAGTGTTTGGTGTTAACGGGTTAATTTAGAGCTCAGATAAGAAACTGTCCACAGACGCCATGACACAATACGACTCATAAAGATGGCCATATAATGTCTGTCAGCAAAATATCTCATAAATTACTGAACATTATTCTACAGCATTAAATTCAAGATGGTCGCCACAGCTAACCAACCTCTACAAAGTGGCTGTAACTGTGGAGTGGTAGTAGCTGAGAGTCATTCCAGACACGTCAACCGTTAATCTAAACTCAGAAATGAATCGTGGCGAGCGGCGTCTCAAAAGTACAATGTGTGCAAGTTGTTCAAATGTGCACGTTTCAAATTGAACAAGTAGGAATGATCTGCGCATACACACGTGCACAATGTAATAACGCGTGTGCGTGTGGCATTAACCATTTTGAGTACCGGACTTGTGTTTTTCCAGTAGTTTTTTCCACAAGAAGAATGTTCATGGTAACTCTTGGGTCCATAAAGGCAACATCAAAACTGGGTCAGTTGTTCTTGTGGAAAAACTGGGATTTTTTTTTTTTCTTGATACATTTTCCACACGAAGAATAATAAACTCATTTCATGTTATTTTAACCGCACAGTCAACAAAATTAACGTTTTAAAATCCAGTAATGTGTCAATGTGCGTTTCAATACGGAGGTTAAGAGTTGCTAACTCAGTAAATCTGGTAACGCTCAGATGTCCCGACTTCTCAGCAGTCTTGAATGCAGCGTTACCTTCATGAAACTGAAACGTAAGCAAGTCTCAAAAGTCACATTCACAGGCAAGTTGGTCCGTCCGGAGCAGGTGATTTGTGTGTAGAACATTCCTACTTGTGCAATTTGAAATGTGTACAATTGAAAAACAGTTTGTTTGTGAGTCTTGTAGAGCACATTTGTAAAACGTGCACTTCTGCGACTACTTCTGACATTAATTTAAATGTCAAGACACACTACTCGAGTATTGTTTATGTTTTTTTGTTACTTTGTGGCCCTAATTTAAAAGAAGTTAAGAGGTGCAGGGTTTCCATTTTCTAAATCTTTGAACGACCTGAAAATATGACCCAAAAAAAGGGTTACAGATCAAAGCGTTCTCACCTGGAAAGTAGCGTTCAGGAACTTTGGAGACGTAAAAAATAATGGCCAACACTGCGATGAAATACATCCCCAGGATTCGAGGGACAAAAGCCTGAAAAGAGGAAACACTTTAAAAAAAAAAAAAGTGATCACAGTAAAAGTGGTCAGGTGAGGCTGAGCGCTCACCTGGACGAGCTCGGAGGACAACCCCCCCGTGGTGCAGATCCAGTGGACGGTGGGGACGAGGCCGTACCCGGCCACGCAGCAGAAGATGAGCGAGCGCAGCTGCTTCCACTGCTTGCTGAGGTAGAGGGGGTGGATCTGAGCGAAGAACACGGCCAGGATCATGGCCAGGACCGTCACCAGGTACACCTGCCGCCAGTACTGGGGGGCAACGTTAAACTGAAGCAAACCAGTCAAAGGCCTATTTTCAAAATAAAACACCTTTTCAAATCAGGAAGTAAACAAAGCTCATCCTTGGTGTTTAAATAAAAACTAGAACGGGAAGTCAGGACAAACATTTGAAGAGCGGCATTTCAACAAACTGGTAGCTTTCAGCTACTTTTATTCCTTCTTTCGGCTGCTCCTTCCTTCAGGGGTCTCCACAGTGAAGTGACTCCCACAAACATTTGCAGATTGTTTTTACACTCGATGTCCTTTCTGACGCAGCCACAGACCACTGAGCTACCACAGCTCTGTGTGGAGCAGAGAGCTGATATTTAGGGCGCCCAGGAGAGCAGATGGTGGAGGTTAAGGGCCCAGAGTGGTGCAAATGAAGGTGGAGGCAGGTGTAGCATTCAGCTATTACACTATTTTATTGATTTAAGCTTTTTTAGCATTTAGCTATCATTTAGTCTGCTTTTAGCAACCACTGTGCTAAATTTAGCTTTTGACTACAGCGTCAATCATTTTAGCCTTCAGCTATAGGTTTTGATAATCCTAACTTAGCTACAATTTTACTGACTTTAGCTTTTAGCTATCATTTAGTTGATTTTAGCAACTAGCTCTACATTAGCTAATTTTAGCTTTCAGCTACAGTTTTGCAGGCTTTACGTTTTAATAATTTTAACTTTCAGCTACTGTGCTGGATTTATGTTTTAGCCACTACACTATTTTACTGGCTTTAGCTTTAAGCTACAGTTTTCTTCACATTAGCTTTTAGCCAAATTTTTGCTAAAGTACAGTATTCATCAATCTCTTTACTAACATAAGCTTTTACTGGATTTAGCTTTAACTTTTAGCTACTGTTTTCTTTATTTGAGCATTTAGCTACAGTTTTCTAATTTTCACTAAATTTTGATCTGAGCTACTGATTTTAGCTCATTTTAGTTTTTAATCTCTTTCAACTGGCTTTAGCTTTTATCTACTTTTCATTTTTGCATTGTTTTGACAGTTTGGTTTCGGCTCCTTGAACTGGTCCCTCAGCAGCCGAAGTTAATTCAGATTATATAAGTGCAGCTTTATTTATTGGTGTTTTTGGCTGCGTCTCTGCTCGTTTTCACAGATAAACAACTACAACTAAACTTCTCCGAGCAGCTGAGGACGGTCTGGACGGCCTCGTCTCCGTCCCGTCTGTCCGTTTGTGAGGAAGCCGGCCTCCGTCCAGTCACACGTCCTCGTGCGACGCGTCCCGCTGAATTTCACAGTGAATAAATTTGCACCCGGAACAAGGCCCGCTCGGCTGCAGCCAAATTCTTTGAGCTCTCCTCCAAACCCTGAAAGACTCAGACGAGCGTTTGACTGGCTAAATATAAAAATCTGTTTTCCTTCGGGGACTTGGCTTGCCACCGGAGCGGAGCCACCTTGAAGCGAAGCCCCCGTCTTGGCACCGGAGGGAGGGAGGAGCGGGGGGAGGGGGGGGCTTGAGTCTGCTCCCGGACTCGCGAGCGTCATATGGTGGGGAACAGGAGTGACGGAGCACTCGGCGAACGCAGCCATCTGGTTCGGGCTGGAGCAGATTTCAGCAAAGTTCTGGGGGCAAAATAACCCGGCGCTTCCAACGCGCGGGTGAACGTGAGCAGCCGAGCCAGACGTTTCAGGATTTTACAAAAATAATAAAATTAAAAAACAAGGTGGTGGGCGGCTGGAACGAGGAGCCGAAGCCGGTTTGTGTCATCGGAGGCTGCTTTCCAAACGGCGAGAGCGGCGAAGGTGTTGAGACGCTTTTTCACCGAGAACAATGAGTCAACGGGCCGAGCCAGACCCGCAGGTCCACGTTATTGAATTACTGGTTCCCGCGCCGCGGCGCCGAGTCTCAGCCGACACTCAGATCCTGCTTCAGCACTTTATGTTGGAACAAACGACACGAGTGAGATGAGTCCAGGTGGAGCAGACGGCCTTTGACGGGCAGGACTTCCTGCAGCTTCTCATTTTTATTTTAAAACTTTTTTCTTCCAGAAAGTCTGGACTCAGGACCACGCTGGAGCCAAAGACAAACAGTCTCCTAATAAAGTTGTACTTTTTCACTATTATTCACTTTCTGCGTCCCGTTTTTCAAGATTTGTACAAAAACATTCAGCTCATTTTTATTTTTTAATCCTTTACACGTTTCCAAATATCCAACTTTATTTATAAGTTTTCCTCAAACAAATTCATAAAGACCTCTTCAAAAACTGCTTCCATTAAAATCTGCTTCAGCTGCTTTTTTCTAACGTTAATTTAACATTTTTGCTACTTTTTAATAATATCTTGATATTTTATCTTTTGAGGAACCTTTATGCACTTAGCTTCTTGCTTTGGTTTTGTTGCTTTAGTTAACCTTTAGCTACTTCCATCTTCAAGTCAGCTTTTTTGACAGATTTAGATTTTAGTTGGCCTTTTGATACACTTAGCTTCTAGCTATCGTTTTGTTGCTTTAGTCTGCTCTTATTTTTAGCTCAACTTTTTGTACTTTACCCCTTTTGCTACTATTTTTTTTTTTCATTTCATTTTCATTTGACCTTTATTTATCCAGGTTAGTCTCATTGAGCCAGGAGAACTCATTTTCAAGAGAGACCTGT
>JARVGV010001587.1:3714815-3731952 GCA_031762435.1 Hypsolebias longignatus | reverse complement strand
TTTTCCCAGCCTCCCATATTGTACAAGCTGATGTTCCTGGTAAGTCATTAAACTCTAAATATGATGTCCATTCCTTTTTTATTTTATGTGTGAAGCTGGGACACCCGGGGGAGCAGATGGTGGGGGTTAGGGGCCTTGCTCAAGGGCCCAGTGTGGAGCAAATTAGGGTGGAGGCAGGTGTGGGTGCTTCACCCACATTTTGATGTTGTCAGTACAGGGAGTTGAACCGGCAAACCTTCCGATCACAGGCCCACTTTCTCTAACCTCTGTGCCACCACTCCCCCTTTAGCGTTTTAGCTTTCTCTCTTATGATTAAAGCTGCTGCCAGTGGCTTATCAGTGTCGCCATGGTAACCACACACACCTGAGTCTGTCACTCTTAATTGTGAAGTTAACGACCGGCAAACAGAAACTTGGACTGAAGATTAGTTAAAATAAACTGTACGTCAGAACTTAAAAATTCTTGACCCGTGAGCGGCAGAAGGCCCCGACGGTTGCACGTGATTTGTCTCCACGTTTCGTGTCGACGACATGAGCTGAAAAGACCGTGCACTTCCAGTTGGGAAGAAAACGTGAAATACACTTAGACGTGCAGATTGTAAAAGAACTTCAAAGCCTGTTGGATCAAGCAGGGTTCAGTATTTTGGATAATCCAGTGTGTGACATCACCTGTTGAACGTTCGGTGGAAAAGTCTCCAAAAAAACACAAAACAAACTGTTCACGTAAAAACTGTTTTAAAGAAAATCAACATTTCACTTCAGGCATGAAAAGTCCAACTTTCTGTGACCAGTTTAAACTTAGACTGATGTTTCTGATGTAAAGTCTGAGCTGCAGGGCTCCAAACCATCATGCATCAAAACGTTCAGCTCGTACAGAAGACGGGAGCTGCAACGTTTGATTTTTGTAATTTTAATTATTTTCTAATTAAGCTTTACTTACAAACATTTTGTCTGAATAAACATGTTGAGATTCCTTCGAAAACACTGTTCTCTGTGACAAGCTGGCTCTATTTTAGTCTCCTGATGCTACAGTTAGCTTCTAGCAGTCTTTTGATATTTTTAGATTGTTGCTACTTTTAACTTCCAGGTAGCCATTTATTTATTTATTATTATTATTTTTACTTTCAATGCTTGTGGTTTTCAGCTTGCCTTCTCTTACTTTAAACTAGATTTCTGCTACTTTTGACTAGACTTTTGGTAACAAAGTTCATTCTCAATCATCCAGGTACTTTAAGCTAATCTTCTGTTACTTTTAGCTAGCATTTTGGTACTTTAGCTAGTCTTCAGTTACTAGCTTAACTAGCTTTTAACTAGCCTTTTGGTGCTCTTGGCTAGCCTTCTGCTACTTTAACTAGCCTTTTGGTAGCATTTTGAGACTTTTAATTAGCATTTTGGTACTTTTAACTAACCTTTTGGTACTCTTAGCCAGACTTTTGATACTTTTTAGCTAGAGTTTTATTACTTTTAACTAGTCTTTAGTTATTTTTAGCTAGAGTTTGGTAACTTTAGCTAGCCATCTGCTACTTTTAACCAGCCTTTTGGCACTTTTAGTTAGCCTTTTGGTACTCGTAGCTAGCCTTTTGATAATTTTAGCTAGTTTTGTTAATTTTACCTATCCTTTTGATACTGTTACATAACCTTTTGGTACCATTTATTTTCAACTAGCCTTTTGCTATTTTTTGTTTTGAGTCAAGTTTTTGCTACTTCTAGCTATAATTTAGCTACTTTTGGCTTTAAGCTAGCATGCTGTTTCTTTTGGCTGGCATTTTGCTAATTTTATCTTTTAGCTAGTGTTCTTCTACAACTCAGGTTCTGGGTTTTTTCAGCCATGTTCGGCAGTTTCTTGTTCTTGCTCAATTTAAAAAAAAAAAGTTCTGCGCAGAAAGTTCAGTTCTTGAATCGAAACTTTCATGCTCAGTTCTACAGTTCTGCTGGACTTTTTCTTCAGTTGTCGAAGCCGAGCAGACTCTGTTAAACCTGTGATGTCATCAGACATAAACCTGTGATGTCATCAGACAAACAAACTCTGACATTTAAACTAAAACAGAAAAACACATTGAATGTCCTCGTTAAAGAGCGTTATTTCCGGCTCTGAAGCGTTGGTTCATCACGGAGGCTTCAACATATTTCCGTGTCATAAAACTTTGCACAGACGGCCCGGTCCTCTGCGGCAGCTCAGACGTTTGGACCTGTCAGCTGCAGAATGGATGGCACAGTTTGGATCGCCGACAGAGCAGCATGAAAAATGAATACTGGCGGTGGGCTATAGTCACTTAGACGAGGGGCCGTGCAGATTGACAAGGCCCCCCTCGCCTGTGTTTTCATTGCAGCCGATGCTTTTGATGTTTTATGGGAGAGGCCTCGCCTTGTTGCCGGAGTCGTTGCCGTGACAGCAGTTTGACGGCCTTGAAATACAGCCGAGGGGGCTATTCTCCACGGAGGACAGCAAATGAAGCTTCCCTGGGAGCTGGCGGTCCCCTGGTGGCCCCCGCTGCCACGTACCATTCTGACAGTCACACAGAGACAGAGTCAAGCAGGGGTTGGACGGGATAAGTGAAAGACACACCACTGTGACCCAAACCACCGGAGGGGAGGCTTCATCTCGGCCTCTGAACAGTCAGGAACGGGAAACCGGGTCTGAGTCCAGGCTGACCTTGGACCACGGCCCTCTCTCCCCTCCCTGATCCAACAGCGACCATCAAAAACTGAAGTTAGGACTCACGAGGCCGAAAGAAAAACATCAGCCAAACAGAAAGATGCTGCAAAGCTGAGAATGATGGACTGAAGAGATCTGAATGAAACTCTCAGAGTAACCACTCGATGTACGTCTTCTGCTCACTGAAGCCGCTTTGCCATTGATAAGAGCGACCCAATCGGTTCTCGTCTCATCAGTTCTTTTCATGTGATGATTTTCCACTGTGATTGGTTTTCCTGCTTTGTGGGCGGCATAGACATCTTTTTTTTTTTTTTTTGCTCATCTCAGCCCTGGTTGAAAGTCCGGGCAGAGCCATGCAGAACAATCTTCTCCGATATCTTGCGGTAAATTTGTCTGTTTCTTGTAGTGCTGTCCAGCTCACGCCAAATCCTCTGATCCGCCAATAAAGACAGAAAGGTCTGGACCTCGCCGTTGGTCCGCAACACTGTTTTTGAAGCACTAAAATAGAAAATAAGAAAACCTGAAAAAATAAAATAAATAAAATAACTTAGCGGGTCATCCAGTGATGTAGCTCCACTGGTCATTCAATGGCTGCTGCCTGATTTCGTCAAAATCGTCACCTCGGAGCGGTTCGCTTGGTTGGAAGGAAGTTGGAACCACGAAAAAGATGGTTCGATAAACTGGGCTGAGTGGGGGTGGGCATTGGCGGTGGGCAGGCCCTTAACTGGTGTGGAACTGATGAGGGTTCAGACAGTGGCAAAGCGCCATGACTGTAAGAAAAAACCTGACTCAAGATGGCCGCCAAAAATATTCGACCTCAACAAACACAAAAATGTCCATAACTCAGTTGATCCAAACAAACAACACAAGAGCTGTTTAAGACTTTGGCCTTTATGTTGGCGGGGGACATGCATTCCTCCAAGGAATGGATGTTTATTCAACAATGTTCAGTCAGGTCATCTGGACAGTTCCTTTTGTTGTTGAGACGTTTCGCCCTTCATCCGAAGGGCTTCATCAATCTGAGGAGTCACATACAAACTGTTTTCCCTACAAGCCCCAGAAACCAACTCATCACCAGCAAACTGGTTGGTCCACTGTAGAAGTGTACTGCTTGCTGGGGAAAACAGTTTGTATGTGACTCCTCAGATTGATGAAGCTCTTCGGATGAAGGGCGAAACGTCTCAACAACAAAAGGAACTGTCCAGATGACCTGGCTGAACATTGTTGGATTTTTTTTCAAACCTGGATTATTGAGCATGAACTTTGATGTTTATTCAACAGTGAATTCATCTAAACAGGGGAAATCGTGAAAAGTGAACGCTAAGCTGAATGAGAACTGAGGAAGCCTAAACTGAGTTGCTACAGCTGTAAGAAGCATAGCAGCTAAAAAAGAACAAAGCATTAGCTAAAAGAAGTCTTTTGGATAAAAGATGAAACAATTAACCAAGAAGAATTAATACAGAGGTCCTGACTTAACCTCAACTTATAAAAGGTGAAGTAAACAAAATAATAGCTAAAAGCTGAAAAAATCAAAAACTAGCTAAAAGGAGAGCTGAAAGTAGTAAAATGATAAATAAGAAAAAAATGTAGCAGAACAGTAGCAGAAGGAAGTTTTATGCAAACTAAAACCTAAAATTAGCTAAGAGCTAGTTAAAAACCAAAAGTAGCAAAATGCTATGCTAATAGAACCATATGTATTAAAAGTCTATAGCAAACTATAGTAAAGAAAATCTAAAATTTTAGCTAAATATAACAAACGGCTACATAAAAGTAGAAAATGGCAATCTTGAAGATAAAATTAACACGAAATTAACAGACAGCAGTAAAATAATAGGTAAGAAGTGAGCATACAAGAGCAATAGATAAAATATCAAAATGCTAAATGTAAAATTAGCATAGTGCTAAGTAAAGCTAAAAGTACCAAAATGCTGATGAAAAGAAACAAAAAGCCTGCAAAAGCTAAAAACAGTAAAAGGCTCGCTAAAAGTTTTAAAAGTTAACTTTTACAAAAGTTAGTCAACTTCTTATGGAATAAAAGCTTAATTAGCAAAGAGCTAAAATAAAGCTAAAATTTCAAATGTTTAGTTGAAAACAGTAGAATGATAGCTAAGACGTTCATGTACCATCATGGTGCGAATAAACAATAAAATGCTCATGTAAAATCATCATAATCAACAACAACATCAACATCAACAACGACAACAACAACAACTAAACTAAACTAAAAATGTTTAGAAAAATCAAAAAGTCATCGCACACACTTCCTGGATGAGCTGAACGTAAAGAGCACGCAAAAAATATTTTAATAAAATGTACAAAACTAAAAATAAAGTATCAACACCATTAAATGGTAAATGGACTGTACAGCTGCTCTCGGTCTTATCGAGACACTCAAAGCTCTTCCTTGCCCAGGGACACGTCGGCATGTGACTGCTGGTGGAATCAAACACTCAACTCTCCCATTGGAGGACGACTGCTCCAACCACTCAGCCACAGCCGCCCCCTTTTCACAAAGAAGACAAATTAAGAGTTTGCTACAATAATTTATGAATCTCCAGTAGATCAGAGTTCCTTGAAGCCCAGATTTATTTTAGTGAGCAGTTTTTTAAAGAACCCCCTCCGTCGGCCTTTCTTAGCATCACCTGGTCCGACCAGTCACGCTGGTCCACCAGAGGGACGGATGAGACGTTCTGCTTCATTAACCGCAAGGAAGTGCTCCTTCAGTCGGTTCTGTCCCTGAAAGACACAGAGACCACTTCACTGCTGCTTCTGGGACTTTCACCTTCTTTAAAGAGCTCTCAACTCCGAGGTCAGCTGTCAGCTCCAGAAGCTCACGGACGTCCCCGGATCAGAACCGGAGCACTTCGGAGGCCAACGATCCAGCTAATGCTTCTGGTCCCACGTCATCCGTGGCTCCTGGTTCTGTGGGTCTGGCGTGTAATTAAAGTGGGGGCTTCAAATCACTCCCAAAGCATTAAAAATGGATTCTGTTGGAAGCAAATGGAGCATCACCCTTCTAATCTGCCACTTCCTGGTTCTTCAGGGCCAGAGACCCAGACTGATGCTCCTCCAGGAGTCAGGGAGGTTGGCTGATGGAGGTGAGACCTCCAAACCTCTGAGCTCTGGGAGTCTTGAAGACTTTAATGACAGTTAAAGATAGCTCAAAACTTGTAAAGTGGAGTTCAGTGGAACTGTTATAAGCAGACAGTGTCTTACCTGCAGCAGATAGAAACAAGTCAGTTCAAAGAATCAGGTTGAATTCTCATCAAGGTTTGAAGCTTGGAGCCAGTCAGAGAGTTGACTCTTTGAAAATGACGTTCTGCCATCTCAAACAAATACCACAGGTTTTTAATCTAATGCAGGTAAGATACTGACCACTCACAAGGTCTCTGCAAAAAATCTACTTAAAACCTTTATTAGTAGCCAAATTGAGTTAAAGGACTCGAACAGAGGCATGAGCAGGTTCTAACAAACATTCGCTCTGATCATCTCAGCAGTTTGTCTCCATGAATCAGCCGAAGGAATACAGTGATCGCTCTCCACCAATGGGCAGCAGCTGTTTGTGTCCTCGTCGCAGGAAGGCTAACCCCATGAGCGCTGGTGTTTTCAGTCCACACTGATCACATGACTGTGAGCGGACGTCCCTCCACAGCTTTTATTCGTGTGTGTGAGGAAGAGGAGGCCTCCGACTCCTCGGCTGCTGCCCCCACCGTTCACTCAAAGATCCCGCCCCCGTCTCTCGGTGTCGCAGCCTTCCCCTGTCGGTAATTTGTTGCTAATCAGCTGTCAGCTCAGAAGAGACGACGAGGTGATCATGGTGGGCGGTGGAAGGTAATGGCCTTAAAAGTCACAGAGTCAATGTCAATGGGATCACTCGGATCCAATCAGGGGCTCCCCGATGAAGGATGGCCCCCGCTGACATTACCACTCATTCTGAGCCCGAGCATCTGGGCCCTAGTAAATAACCATCAGTGGGTGGGGCCCGGGGACAGGTCATTAGCCCCGAGAAAAATAAATATCCTCTCTCTTGTGAAGGCTGCAAGTCATTTAGCACAGACTAGAAAATTTCACCCTAGATTAAGTATGATGAGCCAATATCAGTCAGAGGAGTGTGTGTGTGTGTGTGTGTGGGGGGGGGGGGCACAGGGGTAATTTATTCTTCAGTCATGTTAGAAGTGAGGAGCTGTGTCTGAACCGGCTGAAAGGACACTTGACCCGTTTGGTGACAAACACTGAAACATCTTTTTTAATACACCAAGAACTCCGAGGACAAACACACTTCGGCTTCTTGAAGGGTCAAACGCTGAGTCAGCGTTTACACGTTTTGTGCTATTTTAGCTGTTTACAGATTGAAACATTCAGCTCATTCAGATTTCACTTTATCAAACATACTTTTGTCTTGAGCTGCTTTTAGCTATTGTTTAGCTATCTTTAGCTTTTCGCTAGCTTTTTGACACATTTAGCTAGCATTTAGCTACCTTAGCTTTAATCCAGTTTTTTTCTAATTTTGGATTTTGGTAGTGGTTTGGCAACAATTTGTTTTTAGTCTTTTGCCACTTTTATCTAGCATTTAGCTACTTTTAGCTTCCATGCAGGTTTATTTATTTATTTATTTATTTTATAAAGTGGTTTAGCTACTTTTTTTTTTGTTTAATTTTTTTTGTCACTTTGCTAGCATTTTGCTATTATTAGCTTTATCCATTTTTTATTTTGGATTTTGGTAGTGGTTTAGCTACTTTTTGCCTTTAGCTAGTCTTGTCACTTACATACAGTATAATTTAGCTATTTTTAGCTTCTATCCATTGTTTATTTTTTTAATTTTGGATTTTAGGTAGTGGTTTAGCTAATTTGTTAGTTTAGCTAGTTTTATTGTCACTTAGCTAGTGTTTTGCTATTTTTAGCTTCTATCCATTTTTTATTTTGGATTTTGGTAGTGGTTTATCTACTTTTTACCTTTAGCTAGTCTTGTCACTTAGATGTCATTTAGGCATTTTTAACATCTATCCATTCTCTATTTTGGTTTTGGCTCATCTTTTGCTACTTTAGCTTCCAGCTACATTCTTGCTGAGCTCAAATCATATCTAGACAGACAGGTGGCAGCTCGAACATCTACGGACAAGGCCCCAAACCCAGGAGGCCTTGTGTCGAGGCCTGCAGCCGTGGTTTAGCTGATTGTTCTGCTGAACTGAGGGACAAATGAGCTCCAAGTTTAACTCTGAATGCCAGCCCCCCACCCCCCTTCCCCCCCACACCTGGAAGACGATCATTAGAGAGTTAAATACCAGCACAAATGGTCGCTGGAGATAATGGCTGACATTCATCTCCGTCTGAGTTTGGTCCAGCTCTCTGCTAAACGCGACGAGGGAGTCGGACTCTGCAGAGGAACGACCGGTCGAGGGTTTGAACCTCAACGGCAAAGAACGCCGAAGGATCCCGACAACAGCTAAAACCAAACCTTCTCTGAAGAGCCGTCCACGTCGACGCGGCGAGGACAGGAAGGGAAAGCGGTGAGCGCTTGTTGCGTAACATTTTAACACTCACCCACTTCGGTGTGATCAATCAGCCGCCCGTGCACCGTGCACCTCTTTGCCCCCACATCTGTTACTGTGAGCGCCGTCCACGTAACAGGCGCCTGTCAATTTCGCCTGCTTTTTATTGACTCATCCTCGGAGCAGCGGAGGGGGTTTGGATCACCATGATCGTTTTTTCAGGATCCATCTCATGAATATATTAGCTTGTCCTCCCCGCTGCCGCCTCCCACCACACAGACACGTTTGGTGGAGTGTTGTTTTCTCACAGTTAATCAGTGGCCAGATAAATCAGAGGCCATATTTGCCGTCCATCTGCTGGGAAGGTGCAGCCGGATCCAGGCGCCGTTCAGATGCGCCGGACAATAACAGGAAGTGAGGAGACAGCTCGCAGACGTCGCGGGCATCGCACTTCACGGCTCGCCATGTTCTGTCAATACAGATGTCGAGCCAAGAGGTTCCTTTTTATTCTTGGACCGGCGCTTCGCACTCGGCTACTTTGAACGGATGTTCCCAAGTAGCCGAAGGTTCAGAACTTTGACTTCACTGTTTGCTTCGGCTTCTATATTTACGTTAAACATTATGAGGGTTCTTTTAATTTATGTACTTTATTTGCTTTAAACTTTAGGGGGAGTGGTGGCGCAGAAGTTAAAGAAGTGATCAGAAGATCGCTGGTTCGACTCCCCGCACAGACAACATCAAAATGTAGGTGGGAAAGGTGAAACACGCACACCTGCCTCCACCCTCATTTGCCTGCCCCACTCTGGACCCTTGAGCAAGGCCCTTAACCATCTGCTCCCCTGGGTGCCCTGATGGCAGCTCTCTGCTCCACACAGAGGGCTGTGGTAGCTCGGTGGTCTGTGGGTGCATAGTCGGTGTAAAAACAGTCACCAAGTCCTCGTGTGACCTCGTTCTCTGCGGCGACCCCCGAAGAAGGGAGCAGACGAAAGAAGAAGACAAATGCTTTAAAGTTTACTTTAATCAAAACGTCCCGAACACACAGCTTAAACTGAAGCTGGATACAAAGCAAAACAGCAAAATGTATAAAACCCTGACTAGAAGCTAAAATTAGCCAAATAGTAGCTAAAAATATAATCAACTGATCTGTAGCTGAAAGTTAAAATAAAGCAAACCACAGATAAAACAAAGAAACAAACAAAAAAAAAAAATCATCAAAACCGTAGTGAAATGCTAAAAGTGAAAACAGCAGCACAAAACTATTAGCTAAATTGTAGCTGAAAGCTAAAATAAGGATAATCTTAAATAAAAACACTAATTAGGAAAACTGCAGCGAAGAGCTCAGTGTAGCAGAACAATGGCAAAAGACTAAAAACTAAGGCCCAAATTAGCAAAATAGCTAAAAGCTAAAGTAGGCCAAACTGTTTAAAAGTTGAATGTTGGAAAATGATAGCTAAAAGTTAAAATCAGCTAAATTGTAGCTGAAAACAAAGTTTAATAGTAATTTTGAGCAAATCCCCCCCCCCAAAAAAAAACCAGTTAAAATCAGCCAAACCACCACCAACAGCTAAAAGAGACAACCGCAGCAAAAAGCTACAATTAGCAAAACATGCTAAAAATGAGGAAAAATGTAGCTAAAATGTAAAAATAGCAAAATGCCAGCAAAAAGCTAAATGTAACAAAACTGTAGCTAAAATCAAATATCTAGAAAACTAACAAAAAGCTAAAATCTTCAAAACCAAAGCCAACACCCCAAACACCCCAAATTAGCAAAACAGTAGCTAAAAGTCAAAATAAGCTAAATCAGTTAAAGGTTAAGTCCAGCAACATAGTAGTAAAAAGTTTAAAGTAGCAAAATTGTACTTAAAACTAAAATCATCAAAAGTACAAAAGCTAAAATTAGCTAAACAGCTAAATGCTAAAATCAAGAAAACCATGGATAAAACCTAAATGAGCAAAACCATAGCTGAAGAGCCAAATGCAGCATAAAAAACAATCAAATCAATAAAACCATGGCTAAAACCTCAAATTAACAGGACATCAGCTAAATGCTAAAAGGAGCTTAAGAAGACAGTAACAGAGCATGAGGAGTAGGAAAAGTTTAAAAAAATGTCAAATGATTAAAAATGGAAACGCAAAGACTCTTCCTGATGGATCTGGCTCAACATTCACATTAATGACATTTTTTTTTTTTAGCTTTTACTAGCTCAACACGGTGACCAAGAATAACCGGGTCCAGTGCGTTCGGACAGCAGCTGCTGCTTTACGCTCGGCTCGGTCGTTTCCACCTGCAAACGACTGAGGCCACAGCTGCAGAAACAATGCTCGCTTCAGATCAGCTGGAAGAAGCTTTCATCGCAGCTTTAGCTGTGTGTCCTGCCATGAGTGTGTGTTTCACGTAGACACATTTAGGGTGTGACACACAGGAGCTCCACAACACAAAGCTTCAGGTGCACATTTGATCATTTTTAAATTTGTTATGGTCACAACATGGTTGGACATTTATGGTGGCAGCCATCTTAGATTTTGACAAAGCATCCCCGTTTCATCTGCAGCCGCTCACCAACACTGACTGTGCCTCACATCTTTTTTTTTTCAAGTTATCGTGCTCACAACGTGCACGGACGGCTGGATGGACAGTATTTCCAATTCTACCTCGTCGCTACAATACAGAATGTCCATTATCAAACATGTAGAGCTAAATGTAGCATAAAAGCAGTTAAAAGCTGAAATCAACAAAGTGACTAGAAAATCTTAGATTAGCACATCAGCTAGAAGCTGAGAGGAGCTCAGGTTGTCAAAAACAAAATGATTAAACATCACAAACTATAAAAGTTAGAAAAGCTAAAAGTCCCAAAAGACTGGTGATGGAGCACATAAAACATGTTTAGTAGCTTAAGGTCACGCAACAAAAGTTGCCATTCAAGAAGAGGTGGTCAGATGTGGGAGGGTCAGAATTTCAGGACTTTATAATTCAGTTGACACAGACAAGATTTATAAAAACAAACAAATCAATTCATTCATTCAAATGCACAGCATTTATTGAAATTATAATAATGCTAATAAAGTGGATTTTACAAAATTAGGCTTAGATTTAAGCAGTCAGTATCTTACCTGCAGAAGAAGGTGACCAGAAAATCAGTCCACAGACACTTCCTGTTAGCTAAAACAAGTCATAATTTTTACAATAAATTTGTGTTTCAAACATTATTGTTGTTAAACACTGTGGCTGCTAATAATCTTCAACTGAACCATCATGATCTGACTCATTCTCTGATGAAGGCAGCTCATCTTCACGTCCACCTCATCCACACAGTTTTGAGATCTGGCCGGCACTGTTAACGTCAGCAACACAGAATTAGTGACTGATTCAGGCTTAAAGTGAATATAATTAGATTTTTTTTATGTTTCCTGGTCATAGTAACTTAAACTCAACTCCACCATGAGGGTTTCTCTCTAATCTACCAAATTTAAAACAAGTTAACTACTGTGTACTGCAGGTAAGATACTGACTGCTCACAACTACTCCACACTGTAGCACTTTTTTTTTTTTTTTTTTAGATGATGCTCAAGTTTTAAGTTTGCTGGCAGAACTGACGATGTATCAAATCCCAAACAAAAAACAAACAATTTTAAATGTTTTGCAGCCGTTTTATAAATAAAAATAAACACAAACTTGACTTGTTGCCATTTTTTTTCCTCTTTGAAGCAAATGGATCGATACAATCGACCTGTCCTGACGTTGCTTACATGAAACCTCTGAATAAAGACCCAAACGTGCGCCGTGTGCTTCGTTATTCCAGATGGTTTTATGGGTCATGAAAGAGTGATTCACACGTCACATTAAACGTGCTCATCGCCGGCCGACCGCTCCCCCCCCCCTTTAAGAACCAGGAAGCACCCCATCAATTATTTGCTAAGCAGCCATACTGAAGATCTCACTCTGAACAGTGTGCGGGGACGGCGGCACTGTCAGGGCGATGATCGATGCACCGGAGGCTCACGCCGCCCTCAGCAGGCCTCGCCGAGGCTCGGCAGCTGAACGGAGCTCCAACGAGACAGATTCTTCAGATCCCAGAGATGAGACTGAAGCAAATCTTTAAGGTGCACACGCACTAAACGAGACGTTCTTAGTAAATAAACATAAGATCCTGAGCAGTTTGTCCACCTCCTCCGTGACGGAAGAACTCGCCCACATATGACGTTTGAGGACTGGGGGGTGGGGGTGGGGGGGGACCACCCTGATTATGTGCTAAACGTAAATAAAAAGCAGAAGCAAATGATGTGGACGTCTCATAAATCCAAATCTTATTCACAATAGAACATGTTAAACATAAAAAAGGTACTCTGACGCATGCTCAAACTGTTACTACAGTAAAAAAAAAAAAAAAAAGGTACTTTTATTTTTAAGAGGTCATTTTAAATTTGACGGCAGCAACACGTCCCAAACAAGCCGAAACAGAAACAACAAAAGGCCGAAACAGAAACAACAAAAGGCCGAAACAGAAACAACAAAAGGCCGAAACAGAAACAACAAAAGGCCGTAAAAGTAAGTAAAACAGCCGAATGATCATTTTAAACCAGATCTAAAAAAGCTAAGTCTGGTCCTCTGGACAATTAAAAAAAAAAAGCAAAAAAATAAAATAAATTAAAAAAAAAAAATTTGGCTGTTTTGTTTTGCGTTGTTTTTTTAATGTCCAGAGGACCAGACTTAGCTTTTCTAGATTTTTCTACCTGGATTCTTGAGCAGTATCAGGACATTTTAAACCAGCGTTACTGTAACAGGTCAGGAGGAGGTCCGAGTGTAAAGAGAGTATTTTACAGAGGCTGAATCCGTAAGATGTAAAGACGGGCGGAGGTTCTAAAGTCTGAGAAAAACTGGGTTTAAAAACGGGAAATAATTTCAAAATAAAGTTGGGAAGTCTGGATCCAGATCAAAATCTGATTTATTTTGGAAACCACAGACATCACCTCCTTTGTACTAAAGGAGAGGAACCATCCAGACTGCTGTCAGCACACAGTGAAAAATCCTGCCTCTCTGATGGTGTGGGGGTGCATCTGGTGTGTGTACACTACACATCTGGAAAGGCACACACTCCAATCCAGCTGAGAAGACACAAACAGCTGGAATCCTCCTTCAGACGAGAATGGGACAACATTCTCCTCCAAAATCTTTAACTGGTCTCCTCAGGTCCTACAAAACCTCCAACTGGTTGTCTCAGGTCCTTCAAAACCTCCAACCTCCAGTTGGACAACCTGGTTGTCCTCCAACTCACCAACTTTTTAAAAACATGTTGCCATCAGGTTCAAACTATTCCTTCCAAAGGTAGTCCCATCAAACATCTGACGTTTCTTCTGTTGCAGTGTGAATAAAACAGGTTTGTAAATCGCTGCATTTTGTTTTTATTGATCTTTCACAGAACCTGTAGGATCCAACTTTGTTAGATTTGGTGTTTTGATTGATTGATTGATTGATTGATTGATTGACAGTAAAGACCATTCACTTGTTCTCAGTGGTTTTATTCAGTCCAATGTCTGAACTCTTCCCTCCTTCACACGAGTTCATCCATTTAAAACGATTTACAAATCCAACATGAAAGATCAGGTTTATAAACCTCCTCCACGTGCGCACCAACGTGCTCATGACACCATTTACCACTTTAACATTCAATCTAAGCCCTGACTTAACAGAGCATGACTCAGCGTGCACTAATTAATATCCTGTTAATTAAATCAGGTGTTTAAGGTCCTAAGAGGAGCTCCTTCCTGCGTACGTGTCATCTACTGCAGACTGAGACACAGCAGTGACTCACCACGTTGCGTGACCCCTGACCCCTCCCACGACGACCCGTAACAAGCCTCGTTTCTTCTCCCCGGAGACACAGAACCGCCCTCAGATCAATGAGACGATCATAGATCCGCTTCAACCGGATCCAACATGGCAGAAAGCCGATAGAGTTCACCTGCGAGGTTCAGACGAGCGAACTGTTTCAGCGACAGCCGCCTGAGGTCGACGCGTCTCACGTGACAGGAAGCGTGACGTCTGTGAACGCTGCTGAACTCAAACCGGTCGGCGTTAAAACGTGTGACACACCTGAACAGTTTCAAACAGTCGCTGAGGGATTTACAGATTTATATCGTTCGAGGTGAGTGTTCTTCTGGAACTGAGCAGAGAATACAAATGAACCTAGATGTTTTTAACGGGGGAGTAACACCGTGGAGAGGAACAGAGGTCGTTTCTGTTTCAAAATGCAATAATGGCGGCCAGGCCGCCATAGAATCAAACCTGATCTTCAGCCACGCCACTGAAGAAACTGTTCTTCTACACAATATAAAAACTATAATGTCCTCAGATGATTTGGACAGCTGGATCACACACACATTCCGTCTTTAAGGGACATTTTCTAGGACTAGATGCAGCCGCATGTCGCTCGTGTTTCAGGTCATCCAGCTCACAACGTGGCAGCCATCTTGGATTTTGATGTAGCAACCCAATTTCTGAAACTAAAGTTTCCTGCGCCTAGAAGTTTCGCAGATTTAAGGAGCTCCACAAGATGTTAGAACCAACAAGATCTAAAACTAGAGGATCAGAGAAGACGTCCAGCTCTGCTACAGTTATCGATGAAGTAAACTAAACATCAGCGCTCCTGTTCATGTCTTAGTGAAGTTTTTTAACTTCTGACAGTGAAGATCAGGAGTCAGGGCGCAGAGGATTACTTCTTGAAAAACAACCAGATTTGTTGAAGCAGATCAACCAACGGTCGTGCACAATCTGTTGGAGCTCAGCGCATGTGTTTGGGATGACTCTCAGCAGCTCACAATCTGTAGCGCTGACTGAACTGTAGCTGCGTTTGAGTTTTCTGAGGTCACCAGGCTGTGGCGGCCATCTTGAATTGGGTTTACTCTGAAAGTTAATCAGTTTCAGTACGTTTAATTATTTACTGAGGGTTTCATTAAAATCCATCTTGAGGTATTTTGCTGACAGACAATGTTCACGTCAAGGATTTAGGCCATGGGGGGTTCAATTTTGGACCTCGAGGGCCACTATCCTACACGACGTCCCTGTTGCTGTGACTCAATGGCGGAGTCACCTCTTCATGTCAATCACCCATTGATTAAATCAGACGTGTCGCAGCCAGTCATGCAGGATGGTGGCCCTGGAGGACCAGAACTGGTCGCCCTCGTTTTAGGCAAAAAATGTTGCGCAATGTGTGGCGCATGAAGTTTGTGTTGGGGATCAGTCTCAGCGACCAAATCAAACGTTAAGTCAATATCCATGAAACTGTCCAAGTTGTGTTTGAAACTGTCAGCTGGCTGTGGCAGCCATCTTGACTCATTTTAGTTTATTTATAAAGCGTCACAACAGAAGTCGTCTCACGACGCTGAACAGAAACATTCATATATAAAAAACAATAATTTTACATTATTTATGTGAGGAGCAGCTTTGAGTTTAACTCCATCACAGAACTCTCATCTTGAACAACCATGAAGGCGACAGTGGAAAGAAAAAACTCCCTCATGAGAAAGAAACCTTTAGCAGAACCAGCTCAGGATAAGCTGCTTCGACCGACTGGGTTTGAGAGGAATAGATACACAATGGCAGGTCAAGAGTCACATTAAGACAGAAATAGTATCAAATGAAAACTATTTAATTTTAACAGTTAATTTAAGGAAATGAGGTCAGTTTGTCCTCTAGTAGTCTAAGCCTATAGCAGCAGAACTAAGGGACCGCTCAGGAAACCCAAGCCAACCCTAACTATAGGATTTATCAAAAAGGAAAGTCTTAATCCCAGTCTTCAAACTGGACAATGTGTCAGCCTCACAGACAGAAACTGGAAGTTAGTTCCACAAGAGAGGAGCCTGAGAACTGAAAGATCTTCCTCCCATTCTACTTTTGTAAACTCTAGGAACCACAAGTAAACCTGCAGTCTGAGAGTGAAGTGCTCTATTAGGAAAATATGGAACAAAAAGACCTGAAATATAAGATGGAGCTAAGTTGTTGAGAGCTTTGTGTGTCTTAAAAACTGGCAACCAGGAACCATCTTGTTTTTCGCTTTTATCAGTGTCTCACCTTGTAGGCAAATTGTACCCTTGCCAACAATTCTTCATTCCAACATTACTGCTGTTATTTGTTCAGAAATTTGACCTCTAAGAAGATTTTTTTCCTAACGCTAAGGTTAGATTTTGACCTGAATGTGTAATGTATTGTCCTGGCCAGTCTGGCCAGTCCAAGGTTCTGGAGAACTTGCCTACATTGATTGAAATCATTAAAAAAATAAAAAAAATAAAAATAAATAAAAATAAATTAAAAAAAAAAGAGGTCCTCAAAATATGCAGCTGTCAAAAATAAAGATGCCCGAGTCAAGCAGAGGTCCATGCATTTTGTTCCACACAGAAACAATCCTGAGTTCACCAGAGAGCACTCGAGTTGACCGTATTCTCTGCCGTACACATTGCACTGCCGTATAAGTCGCATCAGTCCAAATATGTCCAATGAAGTGGGAAAATCCATAAATATGTCGCTTCACCATAAATGTCACATCTATTATGTGTCACCACTGACATGTCGCATTTGTTGTGTGTCACCGCTGACCGCCCGAAATGTGGGCCGGTGTTTTGCCAAAGATCGATTGGCTGCCAAATGCTGGCTGCAGGAGCGTGCACAGTAGGATTTTAACAAGAATTTAACAAGATTATCCCTTAAAAACAATTATTTGTTTGCTTGAGATTATAGTAAATGTGTGTCTCAGTTGAACTTTTAATTAATAAATGCACTTTCACAGTCAAATCAGCCACATTTTCAAACGTGTTCGCTGCCTCAGTGCTCCGGTACTGGGGAAGGAAATCAGAAAAGAGGAATGCTGTGCATTTCTTCAAAATGTAGTTATGTAGTTTGAGGAGTTATTTATGTAGTTTGAGGAGTTATTCATTTTGTTATGTAATTTGAAGGTTATCATTGTTTGAACAAATTGTGAATTAAGGGGCAGATATAATAA
>JARVGV010001587.1:3703409-3714715 GCA_031762435.1 Hypsolebias longignatus | reverse complement strand
TTTTCTGCATCATTTTTAGATGTTTCTAATTTTAGTGATATTACGCAGGTGGAAGAAGGAGGTTCTAGTAACATTTTGAATGTGGGGGATAAATGATCAAAAATAACACCAACATTTTTAACATTAGAGCTGGAGGCAGATTAATATCATCTAAGGAGGAGAAAGACTAAAAAGTTTATTCCTAAGATGTTTCAGGTCCAATGACAAAGACCTCCTGTGATCGGTTGGAGCTTGGAGTATGTGTTGTGAATGACTCTCAGCTACTGACCCACAAACTGTACAACAACTACATCTGTTAATAAAATGAACTGAACTAAAGCCAGTTTGGTCAAATCTAAGTTTTAATTATCTGTTGGACATTTTGACCCCATGAGTTAATAGAAGTACAACCAATCATTACATTTGCAACGTTTTTAAAAAGTCTGAACAATACTTCACAAAATGTTTAGGTAACAGACACGAGAACAACCGTATCCTTTAACCGGCAATAACTTGTAAAATCTGAACAAGACGACTAAAACAGTGGCTCCTCAAGACCTTTTCAGTTTCTCCCAACCATTTACCAGAACACCTCTGCTGTCAGGTCACGTTTTATTAAACCCCGCCCACTTCCTGTTGACCCCTCGGGGGTCACGGTCTGCTCCTCCTCCTGTGCACACCTTAAAGGAGGAGGCCACAGATCAATACGTTTGATGGGGAGGTAATAAGCAGCCCTATTAAGTGACAAAGGTTTACTCTGTAACAGCTGGGCTGGCGCCGGAGCCGAGCTTGTCTGACTAATGAATCGTGAAACAATCAGGCAGTAGCCATTTGTGTTTAGATCTGTAAATATGGCGCGGTACAAGTGCCAGACCATCGCTGGCACTCCAGCTGGGGCCACAGATGGTCTGGATTGGAGGCGAGGCGCAGGCAAACCGTGAGCTCCTGCGGCCCCACGCCGCACCTCCTCTGTCTCTGAGTGACATCTTCACTTTGGCGCTAACTTACCCGCATGCCCCACATCCGGAGCCAGGACTAGCTTTAAACAAAAAATAAATAGATAAAAGGAAGGGGGGGTTAAAAAGTGACAGCTCCTGAACGGAAGCCCAGGCGATGAGCAGTCTAGCGAGGCGGGAGGGGGGAGTAAAGGACCAGGAGGAGCAGAGGAGCAGTGATGATCCGGCTATTTAAAGGCACAATCAACCTAATTAACCTTGGGCTGCAGCTCTGAGCGAGCTGCTCCACTGCAAGAGGAGAAACATGAACAGTTAGCAAAATATCCCATTCACCAGAGGATGGATTCTAATGACACTTCAACTGATTGACATCTGGAGTCAACCCCATTCAAGATGGCTGCCGCAGCTAATCCACCTTTTCCTACAGAAAAAAAAGGCTTTAATTAAAAAAAATACAAAGTAAAGATCAGTAGCAGCTGATCCTCCAGACATCGACACATCTAAACAAGGGCGGCGGGCGAAATGCATTCCTTCAAGCAACTCTGCGGGTTTAATTTAGAGGAGCATTAAAAAAAACTGCATGTGCTATCAGAGACGCTGGGGGGGTCGGAGCGGGGGCCTGGTAATGTGGCAGAGATGAACTGTAAATCATCCGGTGACAGCTGAGTAAACACAGAAACATTCAAACAGACAAACAAGACAACGTTTCAAAGAGCTTTTGTCATTTGCCCGTGCAAATGATTGAAATGGGGACAGGGGTGGGGGGATGGGGGGGGTCTGTCCTTGAAGACACAGAGCTATCAAAGAGATGAAAGGTTTATTTAATCTACTTCCAAGGTAAAATGATCTTCCGGCGCCATTACGGTGCCCTCAAGTCTATTAAAGTGCGTGACAGTCTTTGTTTACAACCCCAGCTGCTTCTGCAGCCGAACCATTATCGCTGCATATTGATGCCGGCGTCAGCGGCCGATTGGCTGTCATTACAGGGGGACAGCCGAGAGCCGCGGGGAGACGTTTATCGGAGTTTACAAAGAATCTGCGACCTGCTAATCACTGGGTGGCAGGTTACTTTCATCACCTTCACCACGGCTTCCTCCAGCGGCAGCAACGAGCGCAGAAACACCGAAGAAATGAGAAACGTAGAAGCTGAAACCGAGCTGGCAAAGCTAAAAGAGGCTCTAGCAAAAGATAAAAGCAACGACATGTTAGCTACATGCAGCAAAAAGCTAGTTACAGGGTAAAGTAATGAACACGTAGCAAAAGCTAAAAGCTGAATGTTGGTAGTCATAGTAGCTGAAGTCAAGTGAAAGATAAAATAAAGTCAGCTAAAAATTATGTCAAAAGTTTAGCTAAAAGCTAAAAGTATCAGACAGGCTTGTTAGCAGTAGCAAAAGGCTAATCAAAAGCTAAAAGAAGAAGAACAGTTGTTAAAATTTGTAAAAGGCTAGCTCAAGTAGCCAAACTGGTGTAAAGTACCAAAACGCTACTGTAGCTAAAACCTAAAATTTCAGAATGTTGCTTAAAAGTAACAAAAAGTAGCTAAAAAAAACAAATATTGGTTAGTTTTATTTAAACAAAATAATAACGATAAGCCAAAGTGTCAAAACGTTACTTAAACTAATCGAACAGAACAGTTTGTCAGCTAAAGCTAAAAGAACAGTAGCTAAAAGCTAAGCTAAAACAGAACATAGTTAAAAGTACAAAAAGGAAAGGGTAAAATCCAAACAGGGCAGAGAAGTAGCTAAAACCTTAAAGTAGCAAAAGACTAAGCAAGATATAAATATAGCGGAGCATAGCTAATGGGCTAGCTAAAAGCAGAAGAAAGGTAGCTAGATGTAGCAAACCACTGGTTAAAAGCTAACAGAAAACAGTAGGTAAATGTTAAACATGGCTAGCTAGTTTACTGCTTGTTGGGGAAACAGTTTACTTGAAACCCCTCAGACTGATGAAGATGATGATAGAGGGCGAAACATCTCTACAAAAAGAAACTGTCCAGTTGACCTGACTGAGCATTATTGGATGGCTAGCAAAAAATAGTAAAAGCGCTAAAAATAGAAAAAAGTCTAGTTCAATTATCAAAATAGAAAAAAAAAAAAAACTATCTCAAAGCAAAAATAAGAAGAATGGGAGCAAAATGCTTTCTAAGGCTAGCTAAAAGTAGCAGAACATAGCTGAAAGTAGGAATGGGCTAGTTAAAAGTTAAAAGCAGAAGGTAGCTAATTGTAGCAAAATGCTACCGGTAGTTTAAAGCTAAAAGGAAGAATAGTAGGTAAAAGGTAATTATGGTTAGCTAAAAATAGCAAGAGCTAAAAATAGAAAAGCCTAGCTAAATAAGCAAAAAAGCAAAAAAAAAAAAAAAAATTACTTAAAAGCTAAACTTAAAAGCTAAAAGAAGAAGAATGGGAGCTAAATGTTTTCCAAGGCTACCTAAAAGTGGCAGAACATAGCTGAAAGTAGCAAAGGGCTAGCTAAAAGAACAAAAGAGAAGTAGCTAAAAATGAAAACTACAAAATTAATTAAAAACAAAAACAGCTGAAGTGGAAAAGAACGTTTTCAAAGGGCTCGAGATCTCAACGTGTTTCTATGCAGAAAATGGAAAAGTAGTAAGTTTAAAAAAACAAAAAAACAAACAGAAAACATGAAAACATTGTTTTTATTCCATCGTGTGGGAGACGGCCGTGACGTCGTGCTGCTTCAGTTTACGTCCTGGGACTGAACTATTCAGATATTATTGTTTGGGTACAAAATTTTAAGAAATTCAAAGAACCATTCCAGAAACTGCAGCAACTATTTTTTTAATGACAATTTTGCTTTTAGTCGTTCAAGCCTGCATGTACCTTAAACAGCAGTGAAGTCCAGCGTTTTGCTTCACTTTCAGTTGACATTCAGACGATCACCTTAAACACAGCCCACTGCAGGTCTGGCCGTTCTGCTCTGCCGTGTGTTCAAGGGATATTTACGGGCGCCTAAATGTGGACGAGCTCGCGTGCCGAGCCTCCGCTTCACAGAGGTAATAACGCCGGGGCCGGACCTGCCGTCCTTGCCCCCGTCGGCCCACTAAATACAAACCTCAGCAATGGAACTTTCTGCGCAACGTTAACTGTCACGACCCGCGGCGGCGAAGGGAAATGGCTTAACTAAACTGTCAGATCTAATAAAGCCAATAAAGGGATCAGATAAATGTTTATTACATAGTGGGAAAAGATCATTTCTGGACAGAAATTGAGGATGACCTTTGTGGATAATGCCTTGCTGCCTGCGCTCCCCCTCCTTCTGCTGGATAAATCACCGGGTCCTTTTGGTTTCACGGCTGATGGAGCCTTGCTGACGTGGGATTGTTAAAACCTGGACGGCTCTTTTTTCTTCTTTTGTCTCTTCAATTACAGGTTCCCTCTGCACCTGGAGGCCACCTCCGCTCACAGACAGTGGTTACAGCTGGCACAAGAGAAAAATAACAGAGGAGACTTTTTAAACTCAAAATCTGCAGTTTGTAAGAAAACAACTCTGCAAACCAGATACATTTTTATATGTAATGAGTAAAATTGTATTCCAAAAGTTACATTTTCTGTTTATTTTTACCCAATGACAAATTAAAATTAAAAGCCCAACATTAACCAAACCGTTTTCTTCTCTTGCTCCATTCTCACACATGGAGTTCCCCAAGGATGTATTCTTGGTCCCATTTTATTTCACATTTAAATGCTCCTCTTGGGGTCTGTCTTCAGAAAAAATTTAATCTCTTTATTTCTATGCAGACAACACATATAGTTATCGTTCTTTAGAACTAATTTATTTTTAAATATTAATTTGCTTTTAGTTGATGCAAGGTCCAAGCTGGTCCTAAGAGGCGATTGGGTCTTTAGTTGTTCTAACGTCCAGGCTGGTCCATGAAGGTGTTCAAGTTTTTATGTATCCCCATGTCCAGGTTAGTCCTCAGAGATGATCAAGCCTTTAGTAGTCTTGAGACCTAGGCTAGTTCACAGAGGGGATCACAGACTCCCTGAAAGTTATCACAGCATGACAGTTAATATAGTTTTGCTTCATTTAATGTTTTTTTGGTGTGTCGTGTTTTTAATTTTTCAACATTTTTTGTACATTGTTTTTGTACTGTATTCTTAAATGTGTTACAAATACACTTAATTTGACTCCCTGTGGTGATGGACTTGAGACCTGTCCAGGGTGTCCCCCGCCCCTCGCATAGTGATTGCTGGACATGGGCACCAGCGACCCCCGTGACCCAAACTAGAAGAAGTGGATAAAAGATAATGGATGGATGGATGAAAATAAGATTATATGTGTGACGTGTTGTGATGACTCAGCTACTACCACACCAAATGTTCAATATCTTTAAAATTCACTGCCGTTTTGCCATGTTTGTGTTTCCTATATGGTTAGATGAAGCAACTATCTTGAATTGTGCTGACTCCATAAATTAATCATATGTAAACAAAGTAAAATATTCAGCAGTTTGTGAGATATTTTTCTAACAAACAGATGGATGCAGGTAAAAACCTTTACTGCTTCTTTACTTTTGGCGTTGGTCAATAAATACACAATTTGATGGATGATAAGCTGTAAAGGCAACTCTAGAAGTTCTACAACCGACAGGCGCTCAGGAGCACCGAAACAAGCTAAAAACACAACACTGACATGATTCCTCACACCTTGTAGATGTTTCTGTGTGGAAGCCTAATAAATATTCCTGTTTTCACACCGGCCTTCGGTCCAGAAACTCCCACATAAGAAAATATTTGGCCTTTTATTGACGAGACGTTACACCTTCTCCAGCAGCTCGTTGCCAACATTGTTCTGTGTTCCACGGTGGGGCGGCAGCCATGAAAACAATAAACTGATAAAAGGAAATGAGAGTCAGACAGGCAGGGTTTGTGTGCAAGAATATAAAAAAAGAATAAATAAATGAGGCTAAAATGTCTCCAGGGCTTTTAACACATGCGGTTAGTGTTTGGCACCTTAGTTACTCCCCTAAAAAACAACAAGTTTGGACATTTTATTAACTTTTATTGTCATAGTGTTCCCTGATTCTCTCCTTAAATCATCTCATCAGTTGAATTCACATTTTTAAAGTTTCTATTTCCTCTAATGTTAAACATTAATTAGGTGGAAGGGTTCAGATATCTGGGTGTCCTGTTCACGAGTGATGATAGGAAGGAGGGGGAGATATGACAGAACGGAGCCTCGTCCTCAGTAATGAGAGTGTTGCTTTAGTTGGTCCTGGTGAAGAAAGAGTTGAGTTGAAAGGCAAAGCTCTGGATTTACTGGTCTGTTCTTCAACGGTGGTCACGAGGTTTGGATCAGGACTGAAAGGACCAGATCCTGGATCCAAGCAGCTGAAATGAGCGTTCTTCATAGAGGTCAGCTGTCCTGATTTCTAAGGTTTGGATGACCTCAAGTCTTGACCCCATATTTAGGAAGCACTGCTCTAAATGAAACAGATGTTTGTGCGTTTATTTATTTAATTTTATTAATGCAGAAAAGTCTAAGTGATCTTCTGCATATGAATAAAAAACCCTTAATTTTATAAAACATCAGCTTTAAAGACCCTAAATTGGCTCTTATTGGTCAGCTCTCACACTTTGCGGCAGCTTATTTAAAGTAAGTTTTCAAAGTCATGGTGTGGTCATTATTTATGCCAGGGGGGTGAGGGTAGAGGGTGTGTGGGGGTAGGGGGTGGGGGGGCAAAGTTAAATTCAAAGCAAACACAAAAAACAGTTGAACTCATTAAATATGGATGACGACACCGGACGGTGAGCACCTGCACGGCACAGGTTCACAGCTGAACAGATGTGGCGTGATGAGATCAGGTTGTGTGTGTGTGTTCATTCAGGTTTCCTTCCTTCCACCTCAGAACCCCCCCCCCCACACCCCCACCCCCCGCCCCTCCTTGACCTGTCCTCTGAGCTACATGTGGCTCTGCTGCCCACTGCTTCCTGTGACAAGCCAAGCTGTCCACTGACCGCTTCATTTTTGATCCTGGCAGGAGAAACTCCAGGCGTGGCAGCCTGTGTGTGTGTGTGTGTGCATGTGTGTGTGCGCACTCTCACAGTTCAAGGGAACATCATCCAAGACGAGGAGTTTCCAAATGACCAAACACAGGCTGTTTTCTTCGCCTCTTTGTTTTCTCTCAATGTATCTGTTTGTCTTTCATGTCCTTCCTGTCGATGTTTGTGCTTCGGCTCTGATCTTTTACTTTCTTTAAGACGTATTCCTGTGCTGTCATTTTATTTTTGTTCTTTTGTTCAGGGCTTTTCACTTTTCCTCTCTCTCCACGCCACGTCCGTTCATCCGCTCGTCAGGTGTTCCTCAGTGTCACCATCAGTGTAAAATGTTATTTTTAATGATTTACTGGTTAAGAATTGCCACGTTGTAAACTCTGACCACTGTGAGGTCAATAGTTGGGTACGGTTGTCGCAGGGCAACCAAAGTTATGACTTTTTATCTCATCGGTACCACCAGAAATGAAGCCCTGCGACTGCGCCGTTATCTGCCCGACCCCGGTCCAGGGTCGGACCCGTTTAGATGTCGGGGTCAGGAATAAGACGCTCTGATTGGTGCTTCTATGCAAGGTTCATGATCCTTGGAAACAGGGAAGCGTCGTGTGTCTGAGTGTGGTCGCAGCTACAGTGAGGGGGCAGGAGGGGCCCACCTGGACCATTAGGTGTGTGCACTGGCCCGTGAGATGTTCACGTTAATTAGCATGGGGGGGTTCTGAGGGCCTCGTAAGGGTTGGACGAGGAGAAGGTTGACTGTGTTTTAGTCGTTGCTTAAAGCCACAGTTCACCTCCACACCCCCTCCTCATCAGACTGACTCCAACGCTTTCGACCCACTTCTCCATCTTTAAGCTGCTCTGCGGACAAAACGACTGCCGTATAAATGTTTTGACATTTTGCTATCCTCTTCTCGTGTTTAGCTGACGTGTTGCCACTTTTAGCTAGCATTCCACAACTTTTGGGTTTTAGCTAGCCTTTTGATGCGTTTAGCATTCAGTTAATGTTTTTGCTACTTTTAGCATCACAATAAACTTTTGCCACTTTTAGCTACCTTTCTGCTCTTTTGATTATAGCTAGCAGTTTTCTACTAGCTAGCCTTTTGACACTTTCAGCATTACAACAGTCTCTTGCCATTTTGAGCTTGTCTTTAGCCACTTACCTTCCTGTCTGCTACATTTAGCTTCTTTTCAGCATTTCACTACTTTTAGCTACGTTTCTGCTCCTTTGATATTTTAGCTAGCATTTTTATTTATTTATAGCATTTAGCTAGCCTTTTGACACTTTAGCCACTACTGTATTTTGCTGTGTGAAGAGTTTAGCTAGTGCTTTGCTACTTTTGGATTTCCACCAGCATTTTGCTTTTTTTTAGTGTTTTGCTTATTTTTAGCTTTTATAGTTGACGTTCTGCTTTTAACTTTAGCTCAGTTTTGGCTTTTTCAGCTGTCATTCAGCACTGACATCTACTTTTCTCAGTAATTGCGGTTTCTTCCATTTAATCCCATTCTATTTAAATCTTTTTATTATCACAGCCATAAAACCATCACACTTTATTGGAATTGATATCATCTTTAGCTGCAGCCACATTTGCACGTTCGGCTCTTCAGACCAGCCGACGCGGCCGTTGGGCCTCCGGCCTCATCGGGATTTGAGAAAACGGAGCAAATCTTGAACGCCGTCACACCTTCTGAATAAATGACAAAATAATGAACATTTTAGATAATTACAGCAAATCACAGCGTGCTGAATGATCCCCGACACGCCGTCAGCCTCAGCAGACAGTCGGGGAGGGAGCCGCAGAGAGCAGGGCAGGGGATTCTGGGTAAATAGACCATTGTAGGAGCTAATCAAGTGATGCGATTAAAAGGATGAGCCTTTGTTATCAGTGAATCAACAGCTTGTAGACGGTTTATGACATTTAAAAAATAAAAAAAGTGTATTTACATGAGGGTTTGTTGCAGATGAGGTTCAGTGGAGCTGAAAATGAAAACAGATGTTCATCATTTTATGGAAAATTCAGAATGTTGGTTTACTTGAAAACTTGTGTAAAACTGTTTAGTGTTTTGTCGCCGCTGGTGGGTCCATCAACAGTTAGAGAGGACACAGTTGTGATAATTAGTTTACTTTCCAAAACTCAGCGCTCTGTTAGCAACATATCATGAATACAGGTGGTAAATGAGTCCAAGTGTCAAACTGCAGAGTACTTGGGCTACAGCCAGATGTTCCTCCTACGCTGGAACATTACGGTACCTCATGGTACATGATGGATGACCAGTAAACTAGTTTCCAAACAGTTTTACAAAACTCTTTGTGATATCGTCTCCAGTGACTTCCAAGTCCTGTTCCTCTCTCCAACGGTACTCGCCTTTTCTGGATCATCTCTGCCCCTATGGAAACCTAGGACCTTGCCTCTCCCTCCTCTCCACCTATATCCACAAACACAAACAACAGTAAGAAAACTGCATCAGCAAACAAGAGTTATCTCATCTAACCAGAAAAATTCTCAATACTCACCTTGTCATGTTTCTCTTTCAACCATGAACATCACCCACGTGTAAACACCTGACCTGCCTCTTCTTCAGTCTGCAACTTGGGGTCAATATTAACTGAAATCATGCCAATCTGGACTCACTCACTTACGGTGAGAAGTTTAATCATCAAGGAAAGACTCGGAGTAGAGCTGCTGTTCCTCCACATGCAGAGGAGCCGGTTGAAGTGGTTCAAGCAAGACCCCTGGACGCTTCCCTAGGGAAGTGCTCTGAGCACTTCCAACTAGCAGGAGACCCTGGGGAAGACCCAGGACGCAATGAAAAGACTAGAGCCGCTTTTCCATTCGTATGTACGACCCAAATCGGTTCTCGTCTTCTTAGGTGTAAATGCCCACTGTGATCCGTTTCCCCGCTCTGTGAGTGGAATTAATGCAAAGTGAGCTGTTGTAACAGAATCGTAACTGTAATCTGACTTTAATTTTTTTAGCCATGCTGCGCCATTGTCTCAAACATCTCGCAGTCAATTCACTTGTTTCTTGTAGCGCCGTCCAGCTTGCACTGAAGCCTCTGATCCACCAATAAAGACAGAAAGGTCCAGACCTTGTCATCAGTGCACGGCCCTATTTATGTAACTTCCATTCTGATGCAGAAACTAGAAAAACTAAACTTAGTGGGTCATCCAGTGACGTAGCTCAGCTGGTCAATCAACGGCTGCAGCCTGCTTGAGTCAAAATTGCCACCTCAGGTACTCTATTAGAACCGCGAACGAGATGGACCCATAAACTGGGCTGCGTGTGGGGCGGGTACCGTCAGTGGGCAGGCCCTGAACCCCTGCGATGTGGTGCAGAACCGATGAGTGCAGAGACGGTGGCAAAGCCCGTCTCTCGACTGGCCTGGAAAGGCCTTGGAGTCCTCCCAGAAGAGCTGGAAAAGGTGGTTGTGGAAAGAGATGTCTGGAACTCTCTGCTCCATCTGCTGCCTCCGAGACCTGACTCCAGAACAAAACAACTGATGGATAGATGGACGTCCATGTGTATGGCGCCCTGAGATGACTTCTGTTGTGACTTGGAACTATATAAATACACTGAATTGAATGTTTACGTCAGAAGATGGTCTTAGTTAAAGTTTATGTATTACCTTGAAGGAAAGAAACTTAATCTATTAAAGGTTTGAGCATCATTAATAAAAATTAGAAACAATGGCATTATCAGGGCAGTTTTGTGCTTAAATGCATGTTTCACTAACAACTAATAGCAAAGATTGATGCAACAGGTGAAAAATCACAGAACAATTCTCATCTAATAGGCAGCGATACCTTCGGTGTTTCTCTCCGTTAGCTCTCGGCTGCTGTTGATGTGGGGATAAATGGAAGGTGGTCGATGGATAGATGGTAGGCAGAGGTTCCCGGTGGTTGGTGCTGCTGCATTTTATTGCTGTCATAAAAGTTTACACGACCTCCATCTCTTACACTTTTGCACTGACAGGACTTTTCAGAGAAAAGCTTTTAGAAAAAAGTGCAGAAGATTGAATTTGAAAAAAAGGATAATGTGATTGGACCATCCAGCATTAGGTGTAACGTACCCTCATAACAGGCCAAGACAAATACAGTATAGACTTATGGAAAATTAAATGAGGCACGAATGACCATAAGTGTGAAGACAATTACACCCCTTGGAAATCATATTTTTGTAAAGTTAATTTCCGGAGGAGTCCGGGTGTTCGGACCCGTTGGGGTTACAGTAGCTCCTCTACGCTTGAACTCTCCTTGAACCTGAGATGAACGTTGCTGGACAGGGATGTGGCTATCTGTCCCCACATCTGGTTATTTTAGCTCCAATTTACTGCCTAATGCCACAATTACCTTGATCTATGGTTA
>JARVGV010001587.1:3668905-3681250 GCA_031762435.1 Hypsolebias longignatus | reverse complement strand
AACTTAGAACGGCCGTTTTAATGTGTTTTAATGTGTTTCCAAGCAGTTAGCTAACAAAATACCCTAAAAAAAAAAAACGATAAAAATATAAAATGCTGCATAAAAAAGGCAACGTACGGCGCGATGACGTCACTGGGGGGCGGTTCGTAAGTCCGGAGCACCGTAAGTAGAGACCGCCGTAAGTCGAGGACTACCTGTATACAACTTTTTCACGACATAATTTTTTGAAATGAACCTATATCCTTGTTTTTCAGAAGAATTGACGCAATTAGTAAAATTCAAGTGGCTAGTGATGCAGGAAATTAATGTCCACCCCACTAATATTTTTGATCAGATATTTTGCTGACAGCACAAGTGAAAACAGGCAGATTCGATTAAAAACGTTATCGCTCCGCCTCACCTTCGGCGGCGGGCGACACAAAGTGAGAGGATGACTTTGGAGCATGATGAAGCTCAGTAATGGGTTGTTTACTCGCTGCCTGCTGAGATCCTCGCTGCCACATCGACTCCTGATTTATATTTTCTGATTCACGGAGGCGCGTGCATCTTACTTTAATCAAGGTTCCTCCTATCACTCCTTCCTCGTCCTCTTCATCTTTCTAGCTGACATCTTTTTTCCCCCACAACGCACATTAGTTGAAAAAAAAAAATCAGTTTTATGACGGCTTTTAACACGTGATGATCCGTCCTTATCCGCTGACATGGAAGGTAGCGTTAGTGCAGAGGACACAGATTCACGGGTGTGTTTCTGTAAACCAACAGCTGCGATCCGACGTCGGCTGTTTTTCATGTTTGTTAGCAAAATATAATTTGAGAGCAGAGTCAAGTGGACAGATAAGGACATGAGCTCGTTATTTGGTTGAGCTGACAGTCTGCAGCGTGAGAACAAGAGATGAATCAAATCAGTGGAAAGTGCCGCTATCAGATGCTTTTTGTTTCAGGACGTTTAATCTCTCTCTCACCCAGCGGTGCTTCAGGGCCCCAGAACAAAAACTTAGAACCAAAATAAAGAAAATGCCATTTAATCAGAGAAACAGAGCGTTCTGCAAAACAAACAAAAAACAGTGAGAAGGCCAAGTGACAACTTCTGAAATTAGCTAATGAAGCTAAAACTGAGTTATTAAAGCTAAAAAGTACAAAAGACAATAGCTAAAACACAAAAGTAACAAAAATCTAGCTGTTCAAAGGGCTAACTAAAACAAAAAATCAGCCAAAGGATATCTAGAAGCTATAAGTAACAAAAAAGCTAGCTAAAATATAATAGTAGCAACAGGCTAGCTGAAAGAAAAAGATTCACAGTAGAATGGCTAAAAAAAAGCAAAACTTTTGCTAAAAGTATCAAAACATCTAGTATATTAAGGTTAAAAATAGCTAAATGCAAGCTAAAGTGGCAAAATGCTAGCTAAAAGTAGCATAATGCTAACTAAAAGTAGCACAAATTATCTAAAAGTAACAAACATGTGCCTCTTGTAAATGAATGAGTCTCAGTGAGACTAACCTGTATAAATAAAGGTTGACAAAAAAAAAACATGTTAAAAATGAGAACAACAAGCTAAAACTTAAAACGCCCGCAAGAAAATGATAGTTTAGACAAAAGCTAAACAAAGAAAAAGCTAGCTAAAAGTAGCCAATGGATAGCTAATGTAGCAAAAGGCTAGTTTAAAGTAACCAAAACTAGATAAGCAGCAAAAAGCTGATAACTTGACAAAAGTAGCAAAATGTTAGTTGGACAAAAAAATTAGCAAAAGATTATCCATCCATCCTCCTACTGCTTATCTGTAATTGGGTCGTGGAGGCAACAGGTCCAAGAGAAACTTCAGACCTTTTCCCGAGTGACACTTTTCAGCTCGTTCTGAGGAACCCTGAGTCGTTCCCAGGCCAGAAAAGATGCATAATCCCTGAAGCAGCTTCTGGGTCTTCCCTGAGGTCTCTACCAGTGGGACGTGCCCAGAAAACCTATAACTGGAGGCGTCCAGGAGGCATCCTGACCAGACGAACTACCTCAACTGACTCCCTTCGATGCGGAGGAGCAGCGGCTCTAATCCGAGCTCTCCCATAATGATGGAGCTCCTCACCTCATCTCTAAGGTTGAGCCTGGCCCACCCTGTGAAGGAAGCTCATTTCAGCCTCTTGTATCTGGAATCTTGTTCTTTCAGTCATGATCCAAACCTCATGACCACAGGTGAGGGTTGGAACGTAGACAGACTAATAAATCCAGAGCTTATCTTTAGACGTGGCTCTCTCTTCACCATGACTGACCCAAGCAACACCCTCATTACAGAGAACGAGGCCCCAATCCATTGATCCATCTCCCACTCAGTCCTACCATCACTCGTGAACAAGATGCCCAGATATTCAAAAGAATATCTAAAATATCTAAGTGAGTCTAATTAGCTGGCCATTGGTTAATTTTAGCTTTGTCTTTTTTAAAGAATATCTACAAAGCTAAAATTAACAAAAGGTCAACTAATTACAGCCAATTCCTAAAATAAAAAAAACGTCAATTCATAGTTTTCCTCAACATTTTAACTTCAGTCTTGATAATTTGAAATAAATAAATGTTCATGTTTTCTCTTATTCCGAGTGCCCCAGACACATCGTTATCCACAGAAAGTGTTAAAACACAATTTAACGCTTCCATCAAAAACTCTGACAAGTTAATAAAAACTAAGGAGCTTTCAACACAACAGTGACCTTTGAGTTAATCAACTAAAACATCAAACGGCATTCGTCACCGAGACACACGAGCTTCTGCTTATGTGAAAACGCTCAGAGCAAAGTTGGACGTTTCTCCATGGATGCCGTTCGCTCGTGTCCAAAAGGTCTCGGAGGCTCGTATTCTGTAGATCAAGGCCAGGATTTCTCTTGACCTTTGGGCCAAATGTCGTGCGGTTTGAGGTGTACACAGATAATTAGATTTGATTCACCCCGTTGCTTCCTAATCTTTGGCGGGCCGATCTTTTGTGCCACGATTTGTGGTCGTTCATTAGCGGATCGAGATTATCAGGACAAAAGCTAATGACGAGAGCTAGCGAGGTTGAAATAATCCCGTTGTTTCCTTTCACGAGCGTTGCATCGCTTGCTTTCAAGGACCACCCCCCCACCCCCCCCCCCCCGGCCTGTTAATGAGCCTTCCTAAGGTCTGTTTTACATTGTCTGGGAGGAACAGAAAAACAAATTACACGCTCTCCCAAATAATACAGCAGCCAGTTCACGGTGACATTTGCCATTAGCTCCATGCTGAATTCGAGCGGCGACAAAAGCAGAAGAAGCAGCTCAAATCATTCCCAATTAGCGGAGGCATCAAACAGTGAAAATCCTAGCAGGAGATTTTTACGGGCAGTGCACGAAGAAAGGTCAGGCTCCAGTGGAACGAGGCGAAGTCACAGGATTTATTAGAACTAATGAGCACTTTCGTTAGACTGAATTAACGCAGAGTACACAAGGAAAATGGAAAAAAAAAAGTCTGACTCCAACATTTGGTTTGTGCCACACAAACAAATGTTAACCATACTTCACAGGGTGGCTTAACGACCCGGGCACAGACATAAAAACATTTAGGCTCTAAATACATTGGATTTGTCAAAACTTACATAACATGTCAACAATTTAAGCCAAGAAACGTCAAATAAACAATAAATAACCCAGAATTTAAGTGCAAATTTACCCACATACTATTATTTCTTTATACACTAGAAATTAGTTATTGTACAACACATGCAAGAGATGTTTGTTTTTTTTCCCCCCATTCTGGTCAAACCATCTTAAACAATTTCACAAGACCATGTAAACTTTGAGTTAATCAAAAACAGTGAATTTATACTATTTCACACAATATCGTTTTCTGGTCACAAGCTTAGTTCTAGAATCAAGGTGGCTCCATGTTGGAACAACTTACTTTCATTGTGGGATATTGCTTTTGAAAACTTTATTTCTTCTTTTTCTGGATGTAAGTGGCTTTTTTTCGCACAATAACTTCCTCTGGTATTGGATACTTTGCAGCTTGAAGGGTTTTTACTGAAACTTTTACTTGTGGACCTTTGTTATGAAGCGTAACAAAAGCAACAAGGTGGTTTTTACATCCAGGAGCACCTGATTAACATCTCAAAGCTCAAATATTACCTCAAATACAGCCCCAAATCCCAAATGAGTTGTAAAGGAGGCACCGTGGATGCATCTCTGTCTACCTGGTGAAAGTGCTTAAGTAACTGACTGTAGCGATCCTGGAGCTGGCAAGAAACTGCTCAGCCAAGAAGACCAGGATCATCCCCCGACACCTGCAACTGGCTGTCTGAAATGATGATGAGCTCAACAACCTGCTGGGAGGAGTGGCCATCGCTCAGAGAGGAGTTCTGATCAACATTCAGGTGGTCCTGCTGTCCAGGAGGACGAGAGGCCCACTGGATCCAGGTGGACAGATCGGTATATGCAGCCAGTTTCTTCAGCTCTGCTGTGGGACAGACTCCTGCAGATCCTTCCTGCCCACATCAGCATCTATAACTCTTAATGAAACTAGGCTGATGAGCTACAACATTTAATTTCCCTTTGAAATTAATTTAAAAAAATTGAATTTAATTGAAGACATCCAAAATGTGTTGTGAATGACTCTCAGCTATTACCAGACCACGTTCAAATCAATATAACCAGACCTAAATAAAGCCAAGTCAACAGTTGGTTTTAGAGGCCATTTTGAACTAAAGTAAATCCTACAGCTAATCAGACGTAGAAGTACAAATGTTTTATTAAAATATGTCTGTATTGCAAAGCTCCCACGCCATCTTCAGGGTTCAGGATGTGTTGAAGATCAGTCTTAGCTAAAAGTAGCAACAAAAACCTAAAACTATAATCACAGGGTACCATTAAGTACATGTAGCAATTAACAAGCTAAAAGTAGCAAAAACGTAGTTAAAAGTACCAAAAGGCTAGCTAAAAGTAGCAAACGTGAATTTGTAGTGAAAGTTTGGTAAATGCTCAGAAAACTAAGTAGCAAAAATTGAGCTAAAAGTATAAAAATCTTAGGCAAGTGTATCACAAGTTACAGTTAAGTGCTTGAAGCAACTAACAAGCTAAAATTAGCAAAGTAGTGACTAAATTATCAAAAGGTATTAGCTAAAAGTATAAAACAGTTAAATGTAGCAAAGGTTTGGTAAATGAGCAGAAAACTAGCCAAAATGTAATTTTGCTGCGCTTTGTTGCAATGACAATAAAGCTGATTTTAAAAGTATCAAAATGCTAGCTAAAAGTATCAAACAGTTAAATGTATCAAAAGGTTTGGTAGATGAGCAAAAATAAATAAATAAATACATAAACTAGCTAAAGGTAGCAAAACTCTATTTAAAAGTACCAGAAGGCTAGCTAAAAGTATCAGAAAGTTAGTTAAATGTAGCAAAAAGTTTGGTAAATGAGCAGAAAACTAGCTAAATGTAGCAAAATGCTAGCTAAAAGTATCAAACAGTTAGTTAAAGGTAGCAAAAGGTTTGATAAATGAGAAAAAACGGTCTAAGAAGCAAAACTAGCTAACAGTATCAAACGTTATATGTAGAAAACTGTTTAGTAAATGAGCAAAAAACTAGCTAAATGTAACAAAACGCTAACTAAGAATATCAAAAGGCTAGCTAAAAGTATCAAACAGTTAAATGTGGCAAAAGTTTTGGTAAATGAGAAAAAAACTAGCTAAAACTAGTAAAACGCTAGCTAAAAGTAGAAAAATGCTAGCTTAAAGTATCAAACAGTTAAATGTAGCAAAAGTTCTGGTAAATGTGAAAAGAAACTAGTTAAAAGTGGCGAAATGTGGGTTACAAGGTAATAAGCAAAAACCTAGCTATAGTGTAGGTATTAAAATGTTTGCTAAAAGTAGCAAACGCCTATGTAACAATATGCAACATATTCTAGATGGAAATTTAAACAAGCAAAAGTTAACTACAGGTATAAGCTTAAAGTAATGAAAGGCCAACTAAATGTAGCAAAGGTTTAGCTAAAAACTGAAAGAAGAAAAAGAAAAGCCCTAGCTAAAAGTAATAAGACAAAAACTTGGTTGAGCTGGCATCTCGACTTGTGTCAAAATCTCTCGGCTACAAATACACCAAATTTAGCTTAATATTTGTAAAACTGACGTAATTCTTTTTTCGTTTTTATGGGGGGATAGTTAGCTTTGGCGGACATTTTGAACTGGGATCTCACCAAATGTTAATCATGTACACTTTTGGTTCACAAGACATTTTGTGAACAAACGTTTGACCCCTGAATATGGATTTTCTCTCTTTTCAACAAAGATCTTGCGCCGCATGCCAGCTCAGGTTATGTGTTGACGATCAGTCTCAGCTACTACCACACCAAAGTTTAGCTTAAACGCCATTTTGTGTTATTTTTATGGCAGCCATCTTGAATCGAATTGGCTGCCAGTTCAGGTGCATTCAATTATATTTTGCTAACAGACAGGCAAACAATCACACACAAGCAAAACCATTTTGGTCTGTCTTCGCCTCTCGGTGGAGGGCGATAATTCGTATTTTGGCCCGATTTGTCCACAGTATCGTTTTCTGGTCGCATAAGGTGGATCGAACCACCTGCGCCTCGCTTCATAAACTCCTCAGTCATCTGATGAGCTCCTAAAAAGACAAAATTTATTGAGGTATTCAGATGGACTCTCCCACCCTCGGTGCTGCTGGCGCTCTGGGTTCAGAGATGTAACGGAGATTGGCTGTGACAGCACCAAAATGAGGCTAACGAACATCCTAATGAGGAAACGTCAGCCACGATCCCTCGCTCTAAACACGCCACCGATCTGGACTCCAGCGGGGGAGACGTTCAGACTCACACACCTGAAACCACTGAGGGTTTTAACACTTGAACACTGGATTTGTTTCTTTATAACATGATTTATGTGTAACTGTGGCGCTGTATTTAGAAAAGCAACAGTCATCAAAACAACCGGTCTTGCCTACAGAAGAATCACATTTCTGGAATGGGAGCGTCCGACTGAAGGTAACTAACAAGTATAAATCCCATCTCGATAGTATTGAAAGGTTTAACACGGACGTTCATATAATTTGTTGGTGTAGATTTCTTCCTTGTATACTGTTTATTTTTATACTTTATATTTTTGGGCGTAGACCTTGGGTAGACAATTTTGTTCACATGTGATGCAAATGACAAAGTCACCTTGAACCTTGAACTCTGTCATCCAGGGCTTTAGATGAAGCAACTGGACTTCTGTAGCTGAAGATGTTTGGAGGCTTTAAACTGCACAACGTTGACTTCGATACCATTAATGTTGGGACACACAAACCTCTGCTGAAGGTAAAAGTTGGATGAAATGGGAAAAGACCATTGAAAAACATTGGATATGTACAAAGTATACAATTACCACATGTGGAAAAAAAACCTGGGTCAGATTATTTTTTTAATCCAATTGCCCCATAAAGACTGATAAATAAAATTTGACATGGGTCACTTACGGACTCATAGTCTTAAAGCAAGGCTACGTTCACGACGCACGTCTTAAAGGTTAATTGCAGTTTTTGTTTTAAACTCAGATCAGATTTTCTTTTTCGTCCAAGTTTTAATTTAGTTACGACCTCCGTCAGCAGGAACGGTCTACAGCCCTGAAAAGAGCCGCATGCGCAGAAGATGACGCGTTGTCTCGCAGCCTGGTCGCGACTCCTTACGTTGAGTGTGAACGGAACGGTCAGTCCAAACACTAAGTCTCAAACGTCTCACTTCTTTTCTTCCAACGGTCTGCCGGGCTTCGTGTGTCCAACACATTTCATCGTTGCACTTCCTACCTGCTCTGTCGCAGAAATGTGACGTCTGCCACACCTCCGTGACGTAAAAGTCGTCAGTTAGCGCTTTGAAAGCTGGATTTACGATACACAGGTTTATTGGAACGCATTGCCTGCAGGGTGAACATTTTATTTTTTGAGAAATGATAAAAAGTTGTAGCAGTTGTGGTAAAACCTTCTGTGCACATCTCATGATGCTGCTTGATCTCGCGTCACCCGTCAGCACTCACAGCATGAGTTGTGAATTACTTGCAGGTACTACCACCTCAGCATTCAGCTCTGTGTGCAAACCTCATTAAGGTTTAGACATGTGTGTGTTGCCTAATGTTGGTTGGCTGTGGCGGCCATCTTGGATGGGATTTGACGTTGCGCATTAGCAGAGAAACAGTGAGTCAAACTGTTCTTTGAAGAATGTGAACCCCAACAGAAGCTCCTACAGTAAGTTCAACCACAACTCAAAACTAGTCTCTTAAGTGGTCCTCCTCTGTCTCTTCAGACCCCTCAGGAGTCCACCTTTAGATCTTCTCAGACTCACAGATTTGACATCTGCGATGCATCTCAGACAAATTGCTCTCTCTCCTCAGACGGTTCTGACAAGTCCTACTGGTTTTGTGATGAGATGCAACTCTGCATGCCGACGTCCCACAGGTCCCTGCAGAAGCTGGATTCCATTAGACGACAACAAAGACGAGCCCCCGGGTCCCCCTGGTCTTGCAGCAGCATATGACACGTGGCCTGAGGGCAGGAGGAGGAACTCAGCCTGACACAATCCAGGCTTCCACAGGAGGAAAACGTTAAAACTCCCTCCATGTCCTCTCTAACTGCATCTGTATTTGTCCTGGCAGCTGCATTTCTAACATCTTTCTACCATTATACCCACTGTCCCTGCTCTGGACATGTCCAAACCACTGTCCCTCCTCTGGACATGTCCAAACTATCTCAGTCTGGCCTCTCTAAGTTCATCTCCCAGTTCAATCTGTGCTGTACCTCTGATGATCTCATTCCTGATCTTATCCATCCATGTCACTCCTGAGAACCTCAGCATCTTCATTTCTGACACTTCCTGTTCTGTGTCTTTGTCCACATCTCTCCAAACCATGCCAGGTAAAACTCAGCAAGTAATCAACTCAAATCAAGATGGCTGCCACAGCAAATTACACTGAGCTGAACCAAACTGAACAAAAATCTGGTGTGGTAGTAGCTAAAATTGATTCCCGTCTTACACTTTCATTGCAACACACAACACGAGAACTGTGTTTAAATCTTTGTCATGAACTGCTGGAATGGTTTTCAACAGTGTTAGCAAAATATCACAAACCACTGCACAGATTTCAGTGAAAGTCAATTCATTAGTTCATCCACACCCAACTCAAGATGGAGGCCACACAAAAATGGCCACTTCCGAGTACATTTTACAGAAACTGAGCAGACATTCGGTGTGGTAGTAGCTGAGCGTCACACCCAACACACAGTCCAAGATGCATCTGAAACTGCAGGCAGTGTCTCCGTGAAGGTTTGGTTTGAAGTGGAGACAGCTCAGTCATTTCTGAACACGCCTCTGGTGTGAGAGGTGGCGGGCGACATGCATTCCTTTAAGGAGGGAGGAGGCTCTGGTGCTGCAGGGCGCGTATCGTGCGCACACGGACATGTTGTGGGATGATGGAGGGGGATGGAGAGGTTGACATATGGTCACATGAGAGGCGTGTGACACTTCATGGCACAAACATGGACGGTATGCTACTGGAGCATCTAGGTTATACGCACGGGTGGTGGAAGGGGAAGGGTAAAGGGTGGTGGTGGGGGGTGTAAGATGATGGCCTCAATCGAGGAGAGCCACCTTTTGAGTTGGAGCGGGCCCCGACTCCTGGCAGCCTGGCGGGCCATAAGGCAGGGTGGGGCCCGAGGATAATGGCAGCAGAAGGGAGAGGAGGCCGACAGCTGGCGAATTCTGCCCCAATATGTTTCCATGAGAGAGGCGAGGAATCTTCAGAAGACGCGCCGCCGAACGACGGGCTCGGCAGCGAAAGGGAAGATTAAAAATAAAATCAGGCGACATCTTGCCCGATTCACCCCACGATGCACATTTCAACACGCAGAGGAAGGGGGAGGTGGTTAGACAGAAGACGGCCGCTCAGATCCCAACGCCCCTGAAAAACATTCCACTTCATTTCAAACTGCATTCCTTCAAGGAACGCACGTTTCACCCAAGAGTTTCAGACCTAACTTTTGTTCTTCTCAGGTCATTTACCTGTGGAGGCCATCTTGAGTTGCAGACGGTGTCATTTTTCTGAATGTTTGTTTATCGTGAGACCGTTCATGAAGCGTTCATTCTATTGTGATTCAATTTCATTCTGTACATTTTGTCGGCATCTTTCTCGTTCCACAATTTTTGTTCTATTTCAACAAATCATGAATCAAAACGTTCAGCTTGTTCAGGACAATCCTGCTATGGCTTCTGGCTTTACTGCAACATTAGCTTTTTTAAAATATTTAGGCTTATATGTCTTTTTTCCTCATAGAAACTGAACTGAGCTCATTTTTCATCCTTCAAATCTTTACATCTGTTCACAACCTTTCACAGTTTGTTCTGTTTCAGCTTCTTTCTGCAAATTTAAACTTCTTAAATCTATGTTCAGCTAATTTCAGCTGTTTTATTCTCATTTAAGATCCTTCCTTTCTGCTAAAAATATTTAGGTGCTTCTTCAAGTTCTTTCTGCGCTTTTTAGCTTATTTCTGCAAGTTTCAGCTTTTTCTGCTATTCCAGCTACTATATAGCTAATTTAAGCGTTTTCAGTTAATTCCACATTTTTTAGCCCTTTTTTCAGCCCAGTTCAGCAAAAATGTGCTCTCTCCACTTCCTTCTTGTAATTTCAGCTTATTTCTGCTTTTATAGCCATTTTTCAGCAGTTCTTGCTAATTTCAGCTTTTTTTCAGCTAAATTCTACTATTTTGTGCTCATTTCTGTTTCTTTAGCTTAATTGGGTAAACATGTTTTTCTGTTTTCTTTCTGCTAATTTAAGCTTGTTCTATCCTTTCAGCTACCTTTTAAGCATTTGTTTAGCCAATTTCAGCTGTTTTCAGATAAATTCAAGTTTTGTGGTAATTTTGGCTACTTTCAGACTACCTTTAAGCTAATTTTAGCTTGTTATACTCCTTTCAGCTTTTTTCAGCTAGTTCCAGCTTTTTCTGCGATTCCAGCTACTATTTAGCTATTTTATGCAAATTTTAGCTTTTTTAAGCTAAGTCCACATTTTCCTTCAGCTCATTTCAGCTCTTTCTACTTTCGTCTTTTAGGTTAAGCTTTTGTCTGACTTTTTGACTACTTTTTAGATGTTTATAGCTAATTTTAGCTTTTAGCTACCAAAGGTCCTGTTTCTGGGTTTCTGGTTTGTAGGGTTAGTCCTTTGGATTAAAGGTTTGGGGACCAGTCCCAGTCCAATGGTCAGCAGCTGCGCTGGTTCGAGGATATTTCCGCTTCTATTTATTTTGGCCGGGGCTCTTAACTCCCTGTTCTGCCTCAGGTGACTGTTTATTAAAAAAAACGGCTAAAATTTGTCTGGACTCTATGCTTTGTATCTTTTGAGACAGTTTTGACATACAGACCATAACAGATATATATTTTTCTTTTTTTAGCTGCTCCCTTCTTCAGGTGTTGCCAAAGAACTAACTCACACGAAGACCTGGCAATTATTTTTACGCGGGACGGCCTTCTTGACGCAACCATCGCTGAGCTACCACAGCTCTCTGTGTGGAGCAGAGAGCTGCCATCTAGAGCAACCAGAGGAGCAGACAGTGGGGGTTAGGGGCCTTTCACACTCACATTAACGTTGCCGATCCAGGGAATTGAACCGGCAACCTTTCAATCACAGGCCCACCTTCTCTAACCTCTGCACCACCACTCCCCCATCAAGACCACTTCGTAGATGTACATTCAACAATTATTTCTTGAAAGTTTTGGTAAAGTTTGTCCAGGGGGTCATGAGATATTTTGCTAACAGACAAAGTATTGATTCTGATCAATGATGGCAAAGTTTAAACACTGATCAGTTAGAGCTCAGAGTACAAGTTGAGGCTCAGTCTCAGCTACTACCACATCAACTTTGACCTGAACAGGTGGAAAACTGAGTCACAGCCAATATCGCATGTTCTAAGGTTGATCAGCTGTGGCGGCCATCTTCAATGGAATTGTCTCTTGTAGCAGTTCATCCCGAGCGTTTCCCTAAAATCTGTACAGTGATTCATGATATTTTGCTAACAGTGCAGACAAACAAACATTATCGCTGTTCCTCTGCCAGCGGGCGGTAGTTAGTCGTCGTGGCGTCAGCTCCTGAAGCTCGCTCAGCTCAACGCAGCTCGCCCTGCACCCTGAGCATGCTGCAAATCTAAAATGCAAATCACTTCCTCTTTTTTTTTCTTACCTCCAATCACCGTGCCTCTAATGAGGTGTAAAATATGTGCATTAATGACAGAAAAGTTATTTAGATCTGGAGGGGGTGGGGTGTGTGTGGGGGGAGCTAATTGGTTTTAATCAGGGCCTACATCCATCTGCTTACAAGAGACAACA
>JARVGV010001587.1:3519622-3531071 GCA_031762435.1 Hypsolebias longignatus | reverse complement strand
GGTTGAACCAGCGACCTTCCAATTAATGACCCACCTTCTCCAACCTCTGCGCCACTAACACTATTTTTTTTTAAGTGTTCTAAACTAAAATACTTAATGTTATCTTAATATGTTAAATAAAATGTCACATTAAGGAGCCTGAACTGTCTTCTAGCAGAACAGGCTGAACATCGGTCCGTCTGCTTCACTGGCTTCGTGCTGACGGCAGGAGGATAAAAAGGTACGTTTCTAATCGAACAAAGACTCCTGCAGGTTTCTGGTTCTGGATCGTCATGAACCCGGACGCTCTTCAGGCTGCCTGGTCCCAAAACAAACAAACAAACATTAAAAATAAAAAAATAAAAAACCTGAAATGGTCTGGCTTTAGTTTTTTTGTTTGTTTTTTCCCCAACCCCAAATACAAAAAACTGATAGTCATAGAACTACGTGTGTCTGTGTGTTCTTTATAATAATAATAATAATAATAATAATAATCATTTTATTTAAAAGCGCCTTTCAGGACACCCAAGGACACTTCACTTTAACCAGTCTGTCAGCAAAATATCATAAACCACAGGATAGATTTGAATAAAACACCCCTGAACTTCAGCATAGTCACCCAATTATTGATTTCTCACGCCACGAGACTAGCTTTTAGCTACTGTTCTCTTACTTTCAACTTACAGTTGGCTTTTTGGTGTTTTTAGTTAGAATTAAGGTCCATTTGACAAGTGCTGTAGGTTTATTTTTTGCCTTTTGCTTTGTTAGCTTTTAGCTAGTTGTTCATTACCTTTACTTTATAGCTAGCCTTCTGCCACATATAGCTATAATTTTGCTAAATTTAGTTTTTAGATGTTGTTTTGCTGCTTTCAAGTTTTGTAATTATTTTATTTCAGCTAGCTTTTTCTATTTAAAGCTTTAAACTAGACTTTTTATGTTTAGCTAGCCATTTAACACTTTTATATTATAGCTCGCCTTTTGCTACATTTAGCTAGTTTGTTTTACTTTGTTTTATGAGCTTGGATTTTGCCACTTTTTCTTTTTTTTTTTACTTAGAGATCCTCCATTTGCAACTGGGTCCTGGACTTCCTAACCAACAGGCCGCAGTCTGTGAGGATCCACAATGTCTCCTTATCCACCATAATCCTCAGCACTGGCTCCCCTCAGGGCTGTGTGTTGAGCCCCCTCATGTTCACTCTGCTCTTGTATGACTGTGCACCTATCCATCCAGCTGTCATATTGTGAAGTTTGCAGATGATACAGCAGTGTTTGGATGCATCATAAACAATGATGAGTCCAGCTACAGCCAGGAGGTGGAAACCTGGAGAGCTGGTGCAGGAAAAACAACCTCCACATCAATGTGAAGAAGACGAAGATGATGATTAGCTAGAGTTTTGTCACTTTGTGTTACTACCTTGGGTTTTGCTACTTTCAGCTTTTTGTTAACATTTTAGCTTTAAGCTGTCTTTTTGCTTTTTTTTACCTTTAGTTAACTTTTGCAACTTTTAAGTTTTTAGCTAGCATTTGGCTACTTTCAGTGTTCACTTCCTATTAGATTTATTTTATTTTAATTTTTTTTGCCACCTTTGACTTTTAGCTCAGGTTTAGCTCAATTTAGCTTTTGGCTAGTGTTCTGCTTAATTTAGCTTTAACAACTTAGCTTCGGCATCTTCAGCCTACTCCAGTGAAGTTTCAGGCTCAGCATTCAGAACACGATTTTACAGAAAAGGCTTTTTTTTTCTGGTTGGATGAACATTTACGATTTATTAACAGAATTCAAGATGGCTAACCCAACTTATCGACATTTGCAAACACAAATGGATAAAACGGCTAAAATCGTAAGTGTGTTAGTAGCTGAAAGTCATTCTCCATCAACAGAGGTTTGAAGCTGAAAGGCCATGGGCGAGATGCATTCTTTCAAGGAAACCTACTTTTTATTTTAAGTGTTTGTTCAACTTTAGTTTTTATTTTATTTTAAATTGATCAAACACACAAATATTCGGCTGTGGCCGTCCTGTAGGAGTGAGATATTTAAAACTGACACAAATGTCTGTTCCTCCAGATTAATAAAGGAGTGCCTGTTGTTCCACATATTCAACTTTCTGCAGTTTGGTTCTGTGTGGCCATCTGTGGGAGAATCACAGTCAAGGATAATTAAAAAAAAGAGTAAACATAAATTGTAATTTCGGCTCTCGAGGTGACTTTAAAGTTTGCTCAGGCTCACGGTTTGATTGAAAGCGCTCATTTGCTCATCTGATGTGTGCACCATTTGGGCCGCACACCTGCTTCCTTGTATTTTCGGAAAACAAAAGCACATTCTTGCACGTATAATCCAAGCAGAGTCCATGTGGAAGCTTCTTACTGAGGCATTATAAAAAAAGATTGACCGCGACGTTGGACGCCCGAGTGTGGAAGTTCCAACCAGTTGCCAGAGCACTAACAGTATCTGCTCCACAGTCTGGCTCAGGAGCAAAAGTGTGCACAGGCCGACTGCGACGAGGGTTTTAAACAAGCCGGAGAATCTTCCGTTTCTTATTATTTGGCAAGGTTGGTGGGTGTTAGGTGGAGGGGTGGGGGCTCCGTCTCTGCATGGTAAGCCCCTTGACGCGTACCCTCTGCAGCTAATCTCACACAGTCAACAAATAAGGCACATCAGATGCTGTTTTGGCTGCGGCCATCAGAGCGGCTAAGTTCAGTGGATTTTACGGGTTTATCGGCGCGGGGTGGGAGGGGCAGAACAGTAGGCGAGGCAGGGGTATCTGTCACGGGGCGGTGAAGCAGGTGTGCCACAATACGGTCAAACCCATTCCAGCTCCCCTGTTCTGGGGGATGAACGGGGACCCGGACTTGGCAGGGAGCGGAGCCGTGTTCTGGAGAAAGGGAGGCCCACCTGTGCCACCCAGAGCGGCGCCTGAATGTGTTGGCGAGGGATATCCAAGATGTCTCATCAGACGGACGGGTGGATGAGTAGGTGGAGAGACAAGATGAGAAAGGAGTTGGAGGGGGGGGTCAAAGGGACCCTTCACCTTCCAAATGAGGACTGTGATTAATAAGGTTCATTACAGACACTCCACTGGCTTCCTGTTGAAGTTAATGGAAATACATTAAGTGGCATCGTGGAATTAAAGTGATTACAACAGCAGCTAATCTTAGTAACACAGAGATCCAACATGGCCGCTGAAAACAGGACAAGGAAGTAACTGCTTCAAGTATTGTTGGTTATCTTTGCTGCTAATCAATTTAATAACTTTTCAGTTTCAGTCACATTTAAATTATTTGAGTTTCATTAAAATCTATTCTATGGTTCGTAAAATATTTTGCTAACAGACAGGGTTGACTTTAACAGTGGATGTCAAAGTTTTAAATGAAGATTTCACTTGGTCAGTTAGAACTCGAAGGATATGTTGAGAGAGACTTTCTGCTACAACCACTAACAGTTTTGGCTTCATATCTATAAATAATGAAAGGGTTAAGGTCAACTCAGTGTTAGCTACGGTTGATTAGCTGTAACGGTAATTGTGAACAACTCGTCAGTTGTGGATGCACATCCAGGGATCAGTCTATTAACTCATGAGACTGTGACCTGTCCAGGGTGTACTCGCCTTTTGACCAGTGACCACTGGAGACACTTGGGAGCCCACAATGCTGAAAAAAGGCAAGAAAATGGGCGGATGGATGGTTCACAATGGGCATTAATGGTTACTGCAAACTTAGAAATGGTAACACCAAAGTTCATGCTCATTAATCCAGGTATGAACCCAACAATGTTCAGTCAGGTCATCTGGACAGTTTCCATAAATGTAAAGTTTCTGGTGAAAAACTACATTTTATACGCACTTGATATAGTTTTAGACAATGTTTGTTCAAATTAGCTGCTAAAACCTTAGATACACTGTAAACCCACACATCTTACACCAAACGCAGACGGTGAATGAATCTACTTCTCAAGACTTTGCCTCAAATTAGAACTGATAAAAAGATGACGAGTCAAACTGACTGGAATTTTCTACAAACTCGTAAAAAGATGTCAAATGGAAACTGGTTTACTTCACTGGTTTTGACCAAACACGAGCACGACAGTTTCTTTCCAAGTGCGCTGGATCTGCACACAATCACACAAAACTACCTATGAGACAGAGGTCTCCATCTCCATGGTTTATACGTAGCTTGGTCACGGAGACAACAGGTCCTGGAGAGAACCCCAGACCTTCCTCTCCCCAGAGACACTCTCAATTCCTTTCAAGGGACTCTGAGGAGTTCCAAGGCCAGAGAGGAGACACAATCCCTCCAGTGAGTTCTGGGTCTGCCCTGTGGCCTCTTCCCAGTGGGGCATGCCCAGAAAACAAGAAAGGCGCCCAGGAGGCATCCTAACCGGAAGTCCGAACCACCTTAGCTGACTCCTTTCGATGCGACAGAACAGTGGCTCATCTCTGAGTTCCAAGGAAGGAAGCTTATTTAAGCCGCTTGGATCCAGGATCTGGTTCTTTCTGTCCTGATCCAGACCTCCTGAGACCACAGGCGAGGGCTGGAATGTAGACACACCTCAACTCTTTCTTCACCTCAGTCGACCAAAGCAACACCCTCATCACTGAGGACGTGGCCCACCATTAACTGTGAACAAGACATTTAAACTCCGGACAAGTTTCTCATTTCATAAAAATATTTTTTTGTCCAAAGCCAAATCCATAATTAGTGCAGAAAGGGTTGTCCAAGTGATGGATTCACCTTCAGACTGGACGTCACACTGGTCCAACTTTAAACACATCGGACAACAAAATGATCCACAGGAGTCACTCGTTTGGCGTTTCTTGGATTCCCGTCCCTAATTGAAGAATATCTGACAATTCACAGGCTAAAAAAAATCTGCAACTTGTGTCTCTGTTTGTTCAGAACAAGTTTGAAACACTTCTCCACAGTGTTTTGGAGACAAATGCAAGGAAATAAACAGCTGATGGAGTATTAGCTCTTTCCCAAATATTTGTACTGGCTCGGTGTATTAATTGATTGTATAGTGTGTCACATTTATAATATCAAAGACAAAAAGAAGAAGAAAAATTAACTTGTGGAAGAAGCCTCTATTTAGGTTACAGAATGAATCTCCCATCTGGACTGGAGTGTGAAAACACTTGCAAGCATGAGAGTTGTAATCCAGTTGCAAGATGCTTATTTTGCAGTGATAAGCTTCGGGTTTTGAAAGATTTTATTACCAGAACAGAGACTTTTTTTCTACTTTGGAGCTTCGCAGCCCGTACAGTAGCTTAGTTAATCTAGGTTTTACTTAATCCAACAGCAACAGGGTGACTGCAGAACTCATCTTGACTTATTCTAACGTTTGTGTTTCTTGTTCTGGGAAAATGTTTTGGACATGAGCAGTAAAGTTACAGCTGATAGTATCTAAATGTGGCTGTTGTTTTATTTGCTGGTACAATGAGCACCTGTGATTGATTACCTGCTTATGTGACTAAAATGGTGGAAAATCATCAGGCGTGTGAATCGCAAAGAACCCAAGGTGTCTAGATCACAGACCTTTAGCTTTTATCTAGCCTTTTGTTAGCTTTTAGCCAGCCTTTTGCTACTTATAGCTTTCAACTAGCTTTTGTTAGTTTCAGCTAGCCTTTCACTGCCTATAGCTTTTTTCCAGCATTTCATTAGCTTTTACCTAGCCTTTTGTTAGCTTTTAGCCCCTTTCACTGCCTATAGCTTTTATCTAGCATTTGATTAGCTTTTAACTAGCATTGTTAGCTTAAAGCTAACTTTTAGATCATTATAACATTTACATTTGTTTTATTTTTAGCTAACCTTTCACTGTATTTAGCTTGTAAGTAGCATCAATGTTCATGCTCATTTCTTGTAACTAGCATTTGGTTAACTATTAACTAGCCTTTTATAGCACCAAACTAGTCTTTAGCTAATTATAGCTTTTACCTATTTTTAATTTTAAGCTAGTCTTTCACTACCTATAGCTTTTAACTAGCCTTTAGTTAACTTTTAACTAACCTTTTGCTACTTATAGCTTTGAACTAGCATTTTATTAGCTTTTAGCTAGTCATTTGCAGTCTATAGGTTTTAAATGAGCAATTTTGTTACTTTTTGGATAACTCTGCTACTTTTAGCTGCCCTTTTGCTATTTTAGGTTTTCAGCAAGTGTTTATCTACCTTTGGCTTTTAGGAAACCTTTTAGTACTTTTTGCAAACCTAATGTTACTTTTTAGTTTTAGCTAGCCTTTTTAGCTAGCATTTTACTGTGTTTACCTTTTTCAGTGCTTAAATTTTAGGTTTTAGCCAGCCTTTTGCTACTTTTGACATTTAGCTAGGCTTTTGCTACTTTTAGATTTTAGTTCTGATACTTTTGGCTTTTAGCTAACATTGTTAGCATTTTGCTACATTTAGCTTTTATCATTTTGCTATATTTAGCTTTTATTAAGCTTTATGTTGTTACCTAGCAAGCTAACCTTTTGTTACTTTTACTTTCTAACAAGCATTTATATATTTTGGGCTAGCTAGTTGCTACTTTTAGCTTTAAGCCCATGCTTTACTCATTTTTGCTTTTCTTCTGCTCCTGTAAGCTTAGGTTCTGCTTGAGCTTCAACCCATCATCCTTTACAGTATTTTAGCAGAATATGTTCTCGTAGCTTAAAGGAATAGTTTCTATCACACTGAAGCAGCAGTTTGAAGCTAAAGTGTCAAAATGCCTAAAAATGTCCATCACTTTTTAACGAACTGAACAAAAGAAGTGGAAACTGAGAAATCTCAATTTTTAAATAAATGTATCACTTGTTTTACTCTTGTCGAGGCTGAGAGTTAGGATTAGGGCACAACATTAAAAGTTGAAGAAACTCCGGTAGTTGTTTGACAGAAGTCTCCGGAGGTTTGTGAAACCGTCAATTTATCGAGTGCCAACTAGTCCTTCCTCTAAGCCACCGTCTGATGGACGCAGCAGACTTTGACAAGTTGAAAAACAACAACTACTCCTCACGGCGTTCACCCCCGCCTGTCGGGCCTCAGCCACCAGACATGTGTTCTGTTTTACTCGGTGTCCTCTGCCACATATTGAACACATTAAAAGTTCAAGATGGAGGGAGAAGCACAGCTGCACGGGGACAGAGGACAGAGCCAGAGCGTGAGCAATCCTCCCTCCACGAGGCTGCTGGCCCTCTTCTCGCAGCCCCTCGTCCACACACAAACGCTGCCCACACAGCGCTGCCATCTGGCCTGCTGGGAAATCAGAACCACCTGAGACTCAGCCAAATCCACGACGCTCGCTGACAACTCGGGCATTTCCACGGATTGGAAAGAGCTGAATAAACCTTACACAACCACATAAGGTGTCCTGCAGAAAGAAACTCTGCTCACCGCTCGGACGTTTAGCTGATATCCTGGAAAAAAAGATTCACGGTTCATGATGGAGATGCGTTTCCATCTGTCGCTGATTTCCAGACTAGAAATGTTCACGTAGTAAGAAGCTGAAGCTAATAGAACAAAAGACGTGTACTTCTACCCACCATTAAAAACCTGAAATGACCAAACTGCAACTTAAAGTTAAAACAACCGGTACAAAAAATCTATACTTTTTTTTTTCCTTTCAGCTGCTCCCTTCTTCAGGGGTCGCCACAGTGAACTAACCCGCACAAACACTTGGTGATTGATTTTACAGCTGACACAACCACAGACCACCGAGCTACCACAGCCCTCTGTGTGGAGCAGAGAGCTGCCATCTTGCTCAAGGGTCAGAGTGGGGCAAATGAGGGTGGAGGCAGGTGTGGGTGATTCACCTTTCTCACCCACATTTTGCTGTTGTCGGTCAAATAGTTGTCACAAATAGCTGCAGGAATGTAAAACGTTCCTGTGGGAAAAAAACAAAGTGCATGATGGGTAATCAGGCTCAGAAACCTTACTTAGCTGACCCTTGGAGCTACGAGGAATTGAGTGACAGCTCGCAGTAAAAAAGTTCTGTCGGAACGCAACAGCATACGGTCTGCAGACTGTCAGAGGCTCGTCGGCTCTCATTTACTGCAGAGCAGAGAAGATTTAATCAGAATAAAATCAACTGAACGCAAAGAAAAAGGTCTGATTCCCTGACCTGGAACAGCTTTACGTTTATTTTCACGAGTCAAACCGTGCCTGCTCACATAAACATTTCCTTCCATGTTACAAAAATGTTGAACGACGTTGGACTTTTTAAAACAGACTCCAGAAAGTTGTTACACATCAAGGATTAAAACACTTCCTGCATATATTTATTACATTTACTATTTATCCTGTTTATAACAGGACTCGTTGTGTACAACAACCCTCACCCTAGTAAATCTAGAGTCATTTAATATTTATACAAGTTATTTACAGGACCTGATAGATGTCTGGTTGTCTGAAAGGGGGATTCTCTATTTTTAAAAATTTTTTTGAAGAAGGTTTTAAAGGTGGGGGACTGTTTAATTGCTGGTGAGGTGTGTGTGTGTGTGCGTGCGTGTGTGTGATGTGTAATTGTATGTTCCCATACAATGGTGAAATTAGTTCTCTGCATTTAACCCATCACACCTGAGATACATCCAGGTGGAGCAGTGGGCAGCTATGTAAGCGCTCAGGTTTTTGTGTTTGTATTTGTGTCTCTAACTGTTAGCAAAATAACTCAATATTTAAAAACGACAGCATCCCAGATCATTTTGAAACTTTTTTGGGGGGTTCGCTCACTCCATTTCCTCTTTTGGCTTTCATCAACCTTTATTGCAATAAAGTATAGTATACATTTTCCAGTAACATTACATAGAGTCTGCTAAACCTGGATAACTACCTGGTATTTTAACTTGTACTTACCTGGTACCCATCTGGTACTTAACTGGTCCTTATCTGGTATATACCTGGTACACATCTGGTACTTATGTTATACTTACTTGATATCTACCTGGTACTTACCTGGAATATACCTGGTACTTATGTGATACTTACTGATATCTACCTGGTACTTATCTGGTATATACCTGGTACTTATGTGATACTTACTGATACCTACCTGGTACTTACCTGGAATATACCTGGTACTTATCTGGTATATACATGGTACATATCTGGTACATACCTGGTCTCTGGTACTTATCTGGTATATACCTGGTACCTATCTGGTACTTATGTTATACTTACCTGATATCTACCTGGTACTTACCTGGAATATACCTGGTACTTATGTGATACTTACTGATATCTACCTGGTACTTACCTGTTACTTATTTGATACTTACCTGGTATATACATGGTATACATCTGGTACTTACCTCTGTACTTACAGAGCATGTACCAGCTCATGAGTATCCAGTACAGTATTTACCAGTGTGGATTTTGTGGTCTTCATTCAGAAACTCTTTCTAGTGCTTTTACTATTTGACTGCTGTTGTTTTACGTCCACGTACATTTATTTTAAAACATATTATCTGGTTTGGATTTAATAATGATTTATTTGTTGTTTTGTTTTATTTGTGCACAACAGGTCTCTCTTACAAATGAGACCGTGTGTCTCGGTTAGACTAACCTGTATTAATAAAGAAACAAGAGAAGACAGAAAGAGATGAAAACAATTTTTTTGTTTTTACATTTTAAAGTTAAAATCTTTTCCATCAGAAAACAAAATGCAAGTGAGCGCTCGTTTTAAATATTCTGTTTTTATACTGATGTGTTTTTGTACGTGTTCCTGTTAATTAAGCCTCTTAAAACCCACGTCTTCACTCTGCTTACGTCTCTGCAGTTCAAACATCAGAGTTTAGTTTTGCTGCGCTCATTTTAACTTTGGTCTGAACGTAACGTCGTCTGAATTAAAACGTGAAAAAAGCATGGAAGGAGCTCAACGATGATGAGGATGAACTGGTTCAATTCATACATGAAGCAGCTTTTGAACGCCTTCATCTGGGGGACGTAGCATCTGAAGCTTAAAGATGGAAACAGCAGGACGATAGCTGCAGCTGTTTTCTGCGCGGGTCTCCTGTTTGATACCCCCCACCACCACCACCATCCTCTCTGGTTTTGTTAGAGTAAGTGCACATCATTGGCAGCTAAAAGCTCTGGGCACCGTCCCTCTGGTTGTTCCAGAGAAATGCCAATCGTTTTGGCGTCGACGTGGCCCTCACAGACGGCGCATGAAGGCACAGATGGCACTAATGGACGAGCAGAATCCAACCGAGGGACCGGGACAGAGCCACACCGGAGCGGCGTCCAAATAGCTGTAGTGTGAATGTACTGTATGGCCAACGCGCCACTCTGCTCTAGCGGGGCCGGTGCCACGGCAATGCGGCATGAAGAATTTAAAATGATAAAATAATCATAAGCGAGGGAGACCGTAGGAGGACCGGCGTGGAGCAGAGCCAGCAGGATCAGACAGAGGAGAGATTGTTCCCGGGTTGAAATGTGCTGAAGTGATTTGGACGGGCCTTGCCCGAGTCGACCCACTCCAGTCAGACAACTGGTTTGCAGCTAACGGACCGACTGAATCACGGTTCGACAAGGCCAGTTTAAAAACAGCATTTCCACTGCAGTGCTTCCACAGAAGGCAGCAGAAAACCATTTCACAACCCGTGAAACGAGCAGCTTTGCCCCTCTCCATCTCTTGAAGCGCGCATGCTGCCGATTGTACCGTCCATTGTGTGATGCATTCACAAAACCATTCTCTGAGCATGTAGCGTCAAACAGATGCCTGTAGGACGGACTAGTCACAGCTTCGGGCGGCGCTGAGATGCATCTGAAAGCCCATTTGGAGCGCCGTGTTCTTTTAATTAAAGTTTCAGTTCTTCTGCGATTCTTCCTTTTCAGCCACCTGTGCCGTTTCTAAAAATGAAAGCGGCTTCAAAACCTGAGCTTAAAGCAGGTAGGTGGGCAGATTGGAACGGGGAGATGACATTTAAGAAACCTTAAAACAGATTTTGAAGTACGTGCTCCTCAGGTGCAAGCTGGCACTGAAGATACGAGGAACTTGTTAGTAAAACAAATCGGCTCGGGCTTTTCCTGTCGAAGCCAAAATTCGATTACTCCCCTGCAGTTGGTCCAAAACTCTGAAATCCCTCAGCGCCTTCGCATCAGCTCAGTTCAGTCTTTTTTATTTTTTTATCTTAGCCACAAACTTTAAGGTTCCTGCACATATCAGTAAACAAGCCACATCTGTAACACCTAATATGTTTATTGCTGCTGCACTATGTGGCTGTATCATGTATGTCACTACCTTACCATCATAATTCAATTCTTCTCAGTGTTACTACCTGTGCAATAACCTGTCACACCACCCCTTTAGTGCATGTTAGTTATGTGCATGATGTGCATTTAAGCTAGTATTACTACTGGTACCTGTGAAATATTTATTTATACTAATTCATCCTACATGCACTGTTAATTTCTACCATGTTGTTGTTTTCTTTTGGACCTTATGAATACAGGTGGTCCCCGAGTTACGAACGGGTTCCGGACCTAAGAACCGTTCGTAGGTCGATTCTGCCGT
>JARVGV010001587.1:3485321-3497137 GCA_031762435.1 Hypsolebias longignatus | reverse complement strand
GCACTTAAAACAGCAACAAGGCCAACCAAAGTGCTGTACAAACAAACAAACAGGCAACACATAGGCAACATACACAAACCTATCGCTTTAATGGCATCTTGAAGAATAACAACTGATAAAACAGACCTGTTTTACTTAGCGTTAGAAATTATGAAGGGGAGGGTGCCACACTTGGACACATCCGATTTTTAGTCAGATCCATCCATCCCTGTCTCCCCTGCCATGGAGACCATGGCCATCATTTAGGTAGCATATATATATAGTGTCTGCAAATCTACATTCTGTATACCTGTACTTGAAATGCAACTTTTTAATAACAAACCAGCAATAATGATGATTTATAAGATGTAAACTAATCAAGAAGTCCTGAGCCATTAATCTTTTAATCTATACATTTATAGATTTGAATTTTAGACTGCAATTTGATTGGCATTATCCCTTAAAAATGTTTCAATATGGAGCTGCTCAGTCTCCAAATTCTCACTGATCCCAAGAAAAAATAATTAGGTGGAGGATGGTGTGTGGTCCAGTAATGTTTCCTTGTTCTGAGTGAATGAGCACCTCAGTCTACCTAAACACTCTCAAACTGTAATTACTGAGTTTTCATTGTGCAACAACTATAAACTGTACTTTTTCCAGTTCCTGTTTTAAAGTCCTGCTATCAAGTTTTTGCTACATTGCTTACTACCTCCTAACATTTTGGTTATACAGTATATACTGTACTTGTCTTTTACTGTATATACTGTACTGTATTCTCTAATGTGTTTTTTCGTTTGCTTACTGTTGTGTTGTGTGATTTGAAGCTGCTGGCAACTTCTGAATTTCCTTCGGGATTTTAAAGTCTTATCTCAAAATAATATCAGAACTTTTCTTGAGTAATGCTAAGGAGCATTTGATCATGATAAAATGTGAGCTTTAGAGGTGTTACTATGTTTCACGTGTCCCTACACGTACTCTACTGCAATGGTCCCCAACCACCAGGTCGCGGACTGGTACCGAGCCGTGGGTCAATTTGTACCGGGCTGCACAGAAAAAAAAACAAGAAAAAAACTTTTATTTTGAAAAATCACCTGATTTTCTCCACAACATCTGCCAATGACTCACTCTTGACGCAGGGCAACATACACAAGCGGTAAGTTTCAGTTTCTGTTAGACGCATGAGCAGACTGGTTCTACATGGCCTGTTCGGGTGGAGTAATTTGGCTGCGTGGTCCAGAGCAGACAGGAGGAGGCGTGTGGCCGTGTCTGCGCATTTGAAGGACTACACTGCATATTTTTCAACCCACCTGACAAATAGTGACTGTAAAACTATTAACTAAATAAACCTATAATTTTAAACAAAGCTTCCTAATATCACATGCTAGCTGGTTTTGTCTTGAGCTTTTTGAATTCACATCAGAGCTGTTCCTTCGCATTTCTGCTTCTGCTCTTAAAAAAAGAAAAATCTCCGCCCCTAAAAGTACAAAGTCATGGGCAATTTTATTAAAAAACACAAATATAATTAAAGTTTTGCACTATGCATAAGTTCCTGTGCTTGTGTGAATCACTGCGGAGCAGGAAGGAGGATGACGAGGCCCAGCTGACGCCGGTGTGGGATATACAAATTAAATGAGACATGATCCTGCACTTAATACACTTATAAATCACACATAAAGTGATTAAAAGTAAATTTGAAATACAGGTGCTGGTCATAAAATTTGAATATTGTGGAAAAAGTTGGATTTATTTCAGTAATTCCTTTCAAAAAGTGAAACTTGTATATTCATTTGTTACACACAGACTGATATATTTCAAATGTTTGTTTATTTTAATGTTGATGATTATAACCGACAATTAAGCAACAGACAAATCAGCGACCTCAATTTGTCCTGAAGTGAACGCCCCTCACTGGCAGAGCTGCAGCTTTGCAGTCATTTCAATAAAGAGTTTTCATATTTTGTTTCATGTTAATCTGCAACAAACCTTTGTAAAATACACCAGAATGCAGGAAAGGGCATCTATTTTATCCAAAATTCTCTGGGGTAGGACCTTCAGACTCCCCGCCCCGCCACCCCGGTCCGTAAAAATATAGTCTGACATTAAACCGGTCCGTGGTGCAAAAAAGGCTGAGGACCACTGGGTTAGATCAGTGGTTCCCAATCCTGTTCCCTGAGGAACACCATCCTGCATGTTTTACTTGTTTCCCTGCTTTGACGCCTGATATGAAAAAAATGGGTGATTAACAGGCTTCTGCAGAACTTCAGGAAGTAATTAAATCACTGGATCAGGTGTGTTGGAGCAGAAAACAACTGAAGCATGCAGGATGGTGTTCCACAAGGACCAGGGTTGGGAACCATGGCGTTAGATCATATTTATCATGTCCACACAGGTAAAACCCTACTACCACTGACAGAGGGTGGATTTCTTCAGTCTCTGCTGGTTGTGTAAGCATACCTGTTGCTGTGTTGGTGAGGTCCTATGTTCAGAGTGATAACAAGGACCGGCCCTGTCTTCTTGGTAGCACCGAGAGTGGTTGGGTGATGATGGGGCATGGGCAGGTGGAGGCAAATGCCTCGATCCAGGATGAAATGGCTGAAGAAACAGAAATATGTTGCCAGTGTGTGACTGTTTCACCAACAGGTGGTGTTGTCTCAATAAAATGCAGTTTTTTTTTTTTTGTTTTTTTTTTTTTTTAAACAATTGAGAGAAAGATTACCTACCTGATCAGGGCCAACGTCCCTTTTCCTCTTAGCTGGACACTCATTCCTAGGAGCCAGATGGTGGTGTGGGGGTGGACTGTGATGGTGCCGCTGGTGGATGGCTGGCCGTTTCCACGGTCCCGGTCTGTTGTTTACCATTCTGCCCGTGAAGTTCCTGTGGCGGTCTGAAGCTGCCCATCTATCCGGAGGGGGCTGCAGTTCCCTGTTGTGATTCAGACGAGGATCCCCATGCTGCCAAAAACAGGAAGCGTTAGTATACACGTGCATGGCGGTCTGAGTCGGCGATTCTCACCAGACTGTTGCTGACATTGTTCTGCCAGTCTGCATAGCGTTGCCCTGGTCTGGTTAGGTAACCGTTGGCACCTCCTTGGTTGTTGAATGAACGTGGTGCGTTGGGATGCCAGTTCTGGCCCTGAAGCTGCTGCTCTTTACCATCCCAGTTTCGGAACAGCTGTCGATGTTCCTTTGGCACGCCTTTGTCCTGGATGTGACTGAGTGTTCTGTCCCCTCTGGGAAGAAAGAACAGCAAACAGCAACTATTGTTTCAGATACCACTTTGCCACAATTCAGCCCGCATGTGACACAAATGAGACTTCTATCCACATCAATCAAAGCATCACCCCATAATAAGTACTGTTTATTTATAAAGCATGTTTCATAGATACAATATCACAAAGTGCTTCACACTCGAAACAAGAAAAAAATATGAACATACCGTACACCAGAATACGTATAAACATCCATACATATAAAAGTGTAGACAAATACAGGTAAAACAGTGAATAGAACACACATATCAAAATTGTACATCCAGCTAAAAGTATTTTAATAAAATAATGTCTTTAGATTTTTTATTTTTTTTTAATGTATCAATAGAAGCTAGGGTGCATAAGGATGTGGGCAGTGCATTCCAAAGTTGCAATGGGGTACCACCAACACCTTTTGATGAGCTTAACCTGCGAGATGGTGTGTGGAGCAGAACCAAGTCAGAGACATAGGAAGGAACTTATTCATGCAAAGCTCTAAAAAGTAAAACTAGAACATTAAAATTAATTCTAAAATGAACTGGGAGCCAGTGAAAGGAAGCTTCAACAGGCCTGACGTGAGCTCGTTTATTTATACGCGTTAACAATCTTGCATCCGAGTTCTGGACAACCTGAAGACGGTTCAGCTCCTTCTTGTTTAAACACGTGAGTGAAGTTTCTGAGGCTGAACTGAACAGAAGGACCTAGGACACCAATGAACTGCTTAATATGAGAAACCTTAATTTCAGGGACAATAATCAGAATTTCAGCCTTATCTGAGTTCAGTCGCAAGTAGTTGTCACATAATGTTAGCCAAGCTGTTTATTGAGGGCTTTAATTTATAAAACTCACTTTCTTTGAATGAACAGTAGAGCTGGACATCATCAGCATTAAGCTGATATTGTGAATTTTTAAATTGTTGAGTTACCTGCTCATGGAGGAGAAAATAAAGAATAAATAAAATATGTCCTAAAACAGAACCCTGAGGTACACCACAAGATAGCCTGTTAGTGTCCGACATGAACCCATTTACAGATACAATGAAACTTTGGTGAGACAAGTACTATGAGAAGCACTTGAGGACAGAACCAGATCATTAAGTCAGCAGGTGGTTTCTGCAACACAGCTGATCGCTCACCTGTCATAATGACGACCTGATTGATGATGATGGGACTGGTTGCGCCCTTCTTGGCATCTGTGGAGAAGAAAAGATGGCTAATCAGTAACTGTATTCTTGGATCAACAAAAAAGGTTGAATCATGTCATCTGGACTTCGTTTTTTTGTTAACTTAACAAAAAAACGAAGTCCAGATGACATGATTCAACCTTTTTTGTTGTTATATACCTGGATGACTGAGAAAACAAACTTTGTGCATTGCTACTCTGGTTTTGTTTGTCTGTTCAAGTCTGGGAGTTTGACTGTTTTTGTGCTTTGGTGCATGTATTGAAAGGACTGCGATTACTGTAATCACCTTGATTCTTTTCTTTTTTTTTTTCTTTTTGCAAATATTTTATTTAGAGTGAAAGAATAATACTTTATTACTCTGTAAGATTTTAACAACACTGCACTGATAAAACAGACCAGAGTTGTGCCAATTCTTTTTTTTTGTTCATTTATATATTGATTTGAACTCATTTTACTCTCTATACATACTTTAAAGATTGTCGTAATTTTATTCTCTGATTTTAAAACATTCCAGAAATAAATAAACATGTGTAGCTACTGTGAGTTAAACCAATTTGATTCAGTTTGTGAGATTTTATTTGCTTTTCTTGCAGCATAACTTTTTTTTAAAGTATACACTCACTTTTGTCAAATCTGACAAAAAAAGTTTATTTTAAATCTACATATATGTATTGATATTTATTAAGAACATTTATCTTTCATGGATTAAAGTTAAATTTAAATTTAAACTAAAAAAATTAAGGTATTATTCCAATGTACCTTTTCCCTCTCTTGTTTCCTATACATATCCTTTTTTCATGCCTTGTTCCTTTATGTATCCAATACAGTGCATAGACACACACACACATGCACGCACGCACGCACGCACACACACACACTTCCCCAGCTGAGTGTCCCTGCGGCCCAAAGAAAGCAAAAGAGAGGAAGACTCGCCTCACAAGAACAGACCTCATAAAATTCCCTGTCACTTTGACTAATTTGTTAGTCTTGTCTCAGTGTGTCGAACTGTCACCCCCTCCCTCTACTAATGCACCTCCATGTCGACTCACACTGTCCTTCTTTCCAACCCCTTCACTTTCACGGCAAAAGGAGGGGGTCTTGGGGGTGAGATGGGGAAAGAAAAAAAAAATGGAAGGGCAATAAATGTAATATAATGCACTGGCCATTGGTTTTAGTGAACGACACAGTGGTCCGTGTAGAGTCAGAGGAAGAACAGAGGCTTTATGGAGCAGAAGATAACACAATGGCTCCACCTCTCATCAGATCTCACCGTCTCTGTAAGACAGTTTCTGTCCCTCCTCTACAGGAGGCCCTTTGGCTCAAGATGGGATAGAAATGCAGCAAATATAAAATCTGACAAAAGGATAAATCAAAAATTGTACAGTGTATTGCAACCTTGACTAATGAGTAAATAAATAAAGATTTTTTTTTTTAATGGAGTAGGTTGTCAATTACCAGGTAATTATAGAGTTGAGACCAGCATTAAAGGGACCCAGCACAAACACAGAAGATTTTTCTTCAATCAAGGATCACTGATGGATGGATATGAATACCATTGTTTGTATGTATGTATGTATGTATGTATGTATGTATGTATGTATGTATGTATGTATGTATGTATGTATGTATGTATGTATGTACTGTATGTATGTTGTATGTATGTATATGTATGTATGTGTGTATGTATGTATGCATGTGTATGTATGTGTGTATGTGTGTATGTATGTATGTTTGTATGTATGTATGTATGTGTGTATGTATATATGTATATATGTATGTATGTGTGTGTGTATGTGTGTATGTATGTATGTATGTATGTATGTAAGTATGTATGTGTGTTTGTATGTACTGTATGTGTGTGTATGCATGTGTGTGTGTGTCTGTGTAGAAAGTATATTTAATACATTAAATAAATCACACAATACTGTATTAATATAAACAAAATACAAAATAAAAAAATCATTTAAATTATAGATGTAATAATTAAATTGTATGTGAGGCTCATGTTGTGCTTTACATACAATTTATTGTTGTCAAATGATCAATCATTTGATGATCAAAGTCATCAAAGGATTATCGAGCATGAACTTTGATGTTTTGAACCAATTTGGCCATGGCTGCCTCAGAGGAGTCGACAGGGGAGAGGGTGGACTCCAGAAACCTTCGTATCACCATCAAACTGGTTGGCCCACTATGTGAGTGTGATACTTATGGTACTGAGTTTGTTGTGGCTTTTCAGGCTGATGAAGTCCTGTTTATGACGAAGAAAACATTTCAACAACAAAAAGAAACCGTCCAGATGACCTGACTGAACTTTGTTGGGTTGATTAAGTTAATTCTGCTGTTTGGGGTTAGACCTCAGGCTGTGTCCTGTACATTGAAACCATGTCTGTTGGACAATAAGGCGACCACTGACAGCCCTCATCAGCTCCTTCTGGTTCTCAGGATGAAGTACGGCAGCTAATGAACTAACAATAATAGAAGCCTAACTTCAACGAGACATGTAGCTTTGTGGGATTACTACAATGTGGCAACATCACACTTAACCATGCTTTTCTCCTGTGTTTTAATGCTAATGTCAGTTTTCTCATAGTTTTTCCAGCAAACAAGAAAAGGCTAATGTAAGGAGTGGACCAAGTTAACATTGTGTAAAATGAGTAATTCCGAGATGTTTGGTGTTTGTGTGAATCACACTTTTTTCTAGACTAGCTTCCTCTAAAAGTTGCCACTGTCCTGTCTCCTCTGGCAGGTCCGGAAATGTTGTGTCAGCTTTGTGATAGCCCCTTCAACTTCCTCTCACTCCTTAGAAACAAAAGCAACTCCTCTCTCTGCAAGGACAGGGAACAGGAGGAAACATGCAAATATTCTGCATTTTGTCTACTATGTCAGTGCATGGAACACTGTTGTGTAAATTTGGACAAATTGTGGGCAAGTATGTAGAGTACTTTTCTTAACCGTGTGGAGAGTCAGCCTCCACTCCATACTTTCTTTCTGTTGAAGGTTGAACACCTGAGAGGAAGCAGCTGCAGGTTGTGATTACAGTTGAGATGCCAAAATAACTTTTCCTCCTCCTCTGCGTACTCTCTCGTTCCATTTGTTTTTTAAAGCCACCCTCTTCCAACCTTTTCTTTCTTTAGTCTGAAAATAAATGCTTGTGAAAAGAAAACTACAGAAGTGCAAAAAAAAAAAAAAAGGACTAAAAACAAAAATAAATAAATAAATGCTGGAGTGTTGGCTGCATTTCTCAGGGGGCCGAGGTGGGATGGAGGTAGGGCAGCCCACTCAGGACCTGAAAGTCCCAAGTTCGATCCCCAGCATTACCACATGTCATGGTGTCGCTGGGCAAAACACTCAATCCCCAATTTCTCCCTGGGTGCTTACATAGCTGCCCACTGTTCCATCTGGGTGTATCCCAGGTACAATGGGTTAAATGCAGAGAACCAACATAGCACTTTACTTTTACTTATTTGACCACAACTATTTTACCCACTACAGGCAGTCCTCGAGTTACGAACGAGTTCCGTTCCTATGGCCCATTCGTAACTCGATTTGCCGTAAGTCGGAGCTCAACCCAAGTGGCGGCCGTAACTCCGGATTTTCGGCCGTAACTCGGAGCGCTACCCACATGGCGGCCGTAAACGTAGTTTTAAACACGTTTTTTCAATGTAACACAACAACAGAGTACTTAGAATGCCGTTTTGCTGTGTTTCCAAGCAGTTAGCTAACACAGTACCCTAAAAAAATCGAAAAAACATAAAATGCTGCATAAAAAAAGACAACGTGAGGTGTGATGACGTCACTGGGGCGGCACCGTAAGTCCAAAATGCCGTAAGTCAATGGCGCTGTAAGTCGGAGACTGCCTGTACTGTATATGCTAGCACTGAACATCAGATGACCTAGCATCACACAGCAAGTTTGTCTACCAATGTCCATCACTTACAGCCTTGGTAAGGGTTTGTAACGACATTATTTTAGCAAGTGATTCTGGTCAGTTTGTGATACTTGTACTTGTTGACCTTACCGCTGCTTTCGATACTGTTGAGTCGACCACAGTGTCCTTATACAGTATATTGCGGTTAGAACATTGGGATTAGTGGAACTTTTTTGAGATTACTGGTGTAGCATTAGAATGGTTCCATTCTTATCTGATCGACAGGAGTTTTTGTGTTAATGTTGGTAATAGTTTATCTGTTTCAGTGCCCTATTTCCTGTGAGGTCCCGCAGGGCTCGATTCTTGGAACCCTTCTGTTTTCGTTGTATCCGTTCCCCTTGGTGTTTATCCTTGTTTTGTGTTTTTATGCTTTTATTTTTTATGCTTTGAATTACTGTTATTTTTTTATTTATTTAACTACTGCCTTGATCTTATTATTAAGTTGCTGTTATAAATGTGCTTTATAAATAAATTTGACTTGACTTAAAGGAAAGGGCCCACATTTACTGTACTACAAGAAACCAACACAAAACCATAATGCTACCAAGGACAATCTCTTCCTGTTGCTATAGGAATAGATGGTCATTGAATCATCAAATGTACAATTGTAGACTTTGCAACCTTGCCTTTCTATGCTAATCAGCAGTTTAGTCAATACATTTTTGATTGACAAGTTTGAAAACAAAAACATAATACAATCACAAACATTTGAAATACATGAAACACCTACAACGACTCAGCTACTAAAAGTAAAATGTATCTGTATCCAGAACTGTCTCTATGTCTTATTAGCATGTGGCGATGACAGCTAGTTTTATTTGCACCTATCTACATGCTTTAGGCACTTTTAAAAACAGTTCTGAAAATCGGCCACATTGACTAGTCCATTGCTGAGCTGCCTCTGACCATTTTTAAATCACTCACTGAGCCACATAAATGTAAGTGTTTCTCTAACAAAAAAGGTTGAATCATGTCATCTGGACTTATACCTGGATGACTGAGAAAACAAGCTTAGTGTTTCTCTAGTTTAATTTAAAATTGCAGTGGCAGAATAAAAGTAAGAATTTAAGCATCGGTGTTGTTGATTGGTAACTTTAAATTGTCTCTAGGTGTGAGTGAGAGTGAATGGTCGTTTGTCTCTAAGTGTCCCTGTGATGGACTGGAGACCTGTCCAGGGAGTACCCCGCCTCTTGCACAGTGATGGCTGGTCATGGGCACCAGTGACCCCGTGACCCAGAAAGGAAGAAGTGGGTAAAGACGATGGCTGGATGTTTATTTTGTACATGCTGGAGGTTTTTAGTAATCTATCAGCAAATGTCAACGGATGTTAATTTATTTTACATTACAAGTTTACAAAACAGGTCGAGCCCATAAAGGGCGTAAAACATTATACGTGTCAAATCCCGTCTTTTATTACTTTTTTGTGCATTTAAGTAAAATAATAAAATGTGAGGCACAACTGCTTCACGCGTTCAGTGCAAACAACGGGTCTCGTCAAAATAATGTCTGCGTTTTAACCTTTCTGATGATCGCCTCAGTTGGATTAGGAACTTTATCGCCCACCAGCTGTACCGAAGCAACACGCGAGCAGCAAGAACCGCCGAGGACAACGTTCGGTCAGAAAGACCTTCCAGCTTCTAAAGCAATGAATAGAGCCGCATAAGTGACACTCCGGTGCTCTATTCACAGAAAGACAGAGGGGTGAGGGGGTGGGAAGATTTAAAAGCTCTAGTTTATTTTCTCACATAGAAATTCTTTAATAATTTTGCACGTGAAACCAATTTAAAGAAGAAAGTTTCTTTTTAGGCTCAACAATGATAAAAATGACCCGTTTACATCTCGATGGAACGTGTTTAAACGTGATTATTTACAAAGTGTCCCATCAGAAACGTTTTGGAGGAGATCACGTTGCGTGCACACAAACCTTTCAGCGCACGTTAGCTGGTCCTGTCACAACCTCACATTTATGTATACAAAGTACGATGGGGCTAATTGAATATTCACCGAGAACATATTCCCTGCATAACACGACTCCCCGCTTCAAAATTCAAATGGAGGGGAGGATGGGAATGCATTACTGCGTGCACCATCCGCCTCCTTCCCCCTCCTCTATATTGCCTGTCAGGAGGTGAGCCGAGGAGTAAGAGGAGGAGGAGGAGGGCAAAGTGCACGTGGCAGTGTCGGCCTCGGCGGGGCTGACATTAACAATAATGTAATTTAATTAAAGCCCAGATCCCAGCGGTCCTCTCCCAATGACTGGGCTTTGATTTTAATCGGCGATGAAGAAACGGCTCGGCGCGCGGCGACGCCGTCCCCGCTCCGACCGGTCTGAGGGCCACTGGGAGAAAAGGCACCGGCAGGACATCAGTTCACATCCTATCAGGCAGGGAGCGAGGGAGGGGGGGCAGTGGGTGCAGGTACCAGCCCCGACCACCCAAATACAACAACACCGATCAGCTAATGGAGAGGAAACGGGAACACCCACACACTCGGGGGGCGCCCGGCGCCAAACATCAGGAAAACAAAAATCCCTTCAGAGCTTTTAAAGACGCAATCCAACGGATTTCTTTGCGACATGAGATTTAAAAAAATAAAACGGGAGATAAACTGAAATGAGCACAAAGAGCTGAGCAGGATTTAAACTTTACATCCAGCAGCTTGTTGTTGTTGTTTTCTTGTTGCTCTAACAGGATTTCTAATTTTAAAGAAGCACGTTTGACTTTGTTTTCATCTTGGAGCTGAAAACAGGCGGACGCCGAGGCCGATTACAGGCTTTGAAATTATTTGTTTATTTTTGGTCGCTGTGCATCTGACTTTTAACAAAACAGAACAGTAACTGCTGGTGTTTCCTGCACCGAGAAGAACGCGTGCACCTAAAAAAATAAAATACAGGAAAGTATCCTGGTTTTAAAAAAATCTACAGTAAGCTGCATCCTCGTTTTCATGGTGGACGATTAAGAAGAATGACAGACGTGAATGTAACCAACATCTAACAGTTGCAATTAATTAGCTGGTTTCTAATAATACACTCTAAATATTATATGACTCTAATTTGGGCTTTGAAACAAACAAACTGGTGTAAACACAAACAGAATTTAAAAAACCTTAAATAAATTGGTTTAATCGGAGGTAAGGAAGTTGTTCAAAGCTGCACAAAAAGGGAAAACAACATAAGATGAACTAAATCAGATGAACTTTTCCTCACTCTGCCCCCCCCACCCCCACCCCCCAACCAGCAGCCACCAACAACAATTAGTTTCCTTTTTATTCGCTGGGGAAAAAGACGAGAGACAAACGGGGAGGGTCAACTCGTCCCTCTTCACCAGGCAGGTCATGGACGTGGACAAGGCAGCAGAGACGAGGGGCGTGGGGGAGGGTGGGGGTGGGGGGTTGCACGGTGGTCATTATCAAATTTACAACCAGTCACACAGACATCTGCCCTACTTTTCCTCTGTTAATGTAAAAAGAACTAATCT
>JARVGV010001587.1:3459203-3470141 GCA_031762435.1 Hypsolebias longignatus | reverse complement strand
CAGTGGTGGGTACAATAATCACAGCCAGTTATGAATCTTAGTGCACCATGATAGACAGCATCCAACATCTGCAGGGTACTTTATGATTTTAGGAAGCTCGTAAGTGACTGTTATGTTTAAAATTAGTGTTTATGTAAGTATTTTCAGGTTACATGTCCAATGTAGCATTTATTTGTTCAAGGCAGTCAAATTTGTTCATAAATTAGTAAGACTGAGAGATACCGGATCCAAGCAAACAGTTACCGGAACCCACCTTGAGTTCCCAGATCCTGTTCCGGCAGGATCTGGCTCAAATTAAGCCCTGGTTGAAACTGTAAACAGGACAAGAATAAAAAGACAAGGATGGGAATTACAAATGCAAGAACTGCATTATTTTTGTGGACTGCCAACAATATACTGTACTTATACTTTGTGCTACATTAAACTACAGGACCGCAAAGGGCAGGAGTATTAACTGGGATTCCAGTTGGTCTGAATAAATCGATATGATGGACTCAGCAAAGGATGAGTGGAAAGGTTTACCCCATGACGTTTAAAGCAAAATGTAATAAATTCTTCACACACAAGTGTCTACCTTTTAAAACAATTTTTCACTTCCTGTGTTTTATGAATATATACCTGCTGTATTCTGTTGACTTTCTTCTAAAGTATTTGTTTCCGTACTGTTGACAGTTTAAAAATAAATTGGGAAAAATTACTTTTGGATACTTGCATTGCTTTATTTAAGGCACCGTTATTGTTCATTGGCTTTGTAGATTTGTTAAAGTAATACAGGATACGAAGGTTTTGCTTTAGTTGAGAAACTGGACTCTGTGGTACAAACGCAGGAATTTCATCTGTTTTTACGTTGGTCTTGCTTCAAACTGCAGGTGAGGCAGGAGGTGAGATTAGGACAGGTTTCAAAAAGTTGTGCTCACTCTGTCCTCACAAAAAAGCAACCGTGGTGTTTTTAAGATTTTCTCACGCTCACAAGAGAAGACGGACAGGTGTAAATCGGGCCTGTGTTTCAGCAGCCATCGTCTAGATTTAGTGGATCCTAAAGGATGCTGGGAAAACTCAACCTTCCTCAGGGATGAGATGTGTGTGAGGAAGAGGGAAGAGCTGGGAAACAAGAAAAGAAAACCAAGAGTTAAAGAAGGGGGGAGTGGAGAGGAGATCCGAGCGAGGTGGACGTGTCACGCTGACAGCAGCACTCAATCTTTCACCAAGTAATGACTTGATCCAATCAGGACAAGATGGCAGGACCTGTCATGTTGGAAGCATCAGTGGAGTGACGAGGACGGCGTTCAGTCAGTCGGCCGCTCCGCCTGCCTAACTCGACAAACTTCTAACCTCACAGGAAAAGCTGAGCGTCAGCAGGTTTCAGGATACATGTCACCTCCTGCTGTTTAGGATCTTTGCACAACTTCAGCTGTTCTAGCAGCACGGTGGTTAAGTTCTGACCTCCATGCGTTTGATCCCTCCGGCTCCTCTTCCTCCATAATACGAGGCATCCACAGTCGGCCATTGCTTCTTTGGCAGCGGTTCAGGTTCCTGGAAAAGATGAGAAAAATGCCAAACGTTTGAATAAATGAGAAACAGTTATAAAAAAAAATAAGGAAGCGCAAGATTGTTGCTCCGTTTTAATTAGGAAGGGAGAGGTTAACTCGTTTTCTCTGCCTCAGACACAGATCTGAGCAGCTTCATTTCAAGTAATTTCAAAAAGTTCATGAACGTCCACCCTTTATTAATTCTAGTGTTTTAATACCAGTGGTTTTCTGTGTCAGTCTCCCAGATGTTGAGGAGTTTCGACCCACTTTTCCTTCCAGAGTTGCTTCAGTTCATCCAAGTTTGGCTGACATTGGTTCTGCAAATCTCTCTTATGGTCCACCAAAGCATTTCAGTCAGGCTAAAGTGTGAACTATGAATGGACAGTTTTATTTATTTATTTGTTTATTTATTTGTCATTGTGTTGTAGATTATTTGCTGTAATTATAGATATCTACAAGAGTTCATGGTCATCTTAATGGCTGCAGGGTGCCCAAACCATCAGCCCTCCACCACTGTGCTTCACAGTTGAAATGAGGAGTTTTTGCTGATGTGTCATTTTCTTCAAGCATGCTGCAGTGCATTGTGGGTAAATATCTATACGTTGCTCTCATCTGACCAAAGGACATTGTTTCAGAAGTCTCGGTGGTCGTTCAGACGCAGCTTTGCAAACCCAAGTTGTGCTGCTGTGTTTATTTTTAAGAAAGAGGAGGTTTTGTGCTGCAACACTTCTAAATAACCAGTTCTTGTTCAGTCTTAAACAAATTTTACCTTTTAGAGTTCACTTTAAACATGGCTGACCGATTATAACAAAAGCACAATATTTGTTTTGTGATTTTGTGTCGTCTGTGTACAATAAATAGTTTCATCGTTCTCTGTATTTTGCTGCATACTCACAGGTGGAGGGGGACGAGAAGGTGGAGGAGGTGGCGGAGGGTCTTTGATGACCTGAATAAACAAAAAAATAAATAAAAGAAGTGTCAGCACATTCCACCTGGAGACGAACACAGACACACAGACCTCATCGAAACACGGACACGGCTGACAGGGTTGATTCGTGACGGGTGACGCAGCCGAACAGCGACGTCCCTGAGCTCGTCTCTCGACGGCAGCACGGCCAGGCTGCGTTTTCTCACTGCAACTGGTGTCCCATCGCCCCGCTGACTACTGATTACAAGGATCCTGCTTGTAAACCAACATCAGGGGCCCCCCGTGCAAAATAAAGAAGAGCTGGAAACCAACTTGTTGACAGGGGAGTCTTTGGGGTGAGCGGCGTTGCCCGTTTAGCTCTTAATTAATTGGACGAGGTTCAGTGCTCCAAAGCAATCCCCCCAATCATAAAGTCCTGAGGAGTTAATTAGCTCCGATGAGAGACGGAGGAGGCTTGGGCTCAGCTCCAAGTCCTGTCTGGAGGGATGAGTGGCAGCAAGCACGCAGAAAACATTCAAAACCACACACGGCACACCGCTGTCACAGCAGAGTGACCAGCCCAGCGGCAGTGCTCTGGATGACATGACACCTGAGGAGCAGGTTGTCAACAATGCGAGTCCACTCAAAGACAGATGTCTCCACTGCATTTGTCCAGATGTGCACAGCAAAGCAAAGAGAAGTCAGACGGCGGCATTTGTCAGGCGTCAGTCAGAAGCGCCGCATCCTCGTGTCCAGCTTTTCACCCCAGGATGGAGGACAACGCCGCCACTCGGGCAACAGCAACACACCTGGGACAAGACGGACGCTTGAAGACATGAAGACATGGGCTTCTTCTAACAGGTTTCAGCTTGTAGGACTAGGCATGCTCCTGAGTGTGCTGAAGACAAAGCGTAAGCTCAGAGGAGACCGTGTTTATGCTGTGGCAGCTCCTGTGGAACGACCTTCCCATGAACTTCAGACAGGCTTGTTCCCCGTCTGTTTTCAAATCCCTTCTTAAAACCATCTCTACCATCTGAAATGTTGACTTTAAATTATTTTAAATGTTCTTTATTGTCTGGTTGCATGAATGTTTTATTTTGTGTACAGCACTTTGGTCCTGTGGGTGTTTAGTCCCAAGCCGGACTTTGTGGAGCTCTGTCCTGAGGAGCTTCCATCGCTGTGTGGTGGAGAGCGTTCTCTGCAGCTGCATCACCGTGAGGCATGGCAGCTGCTGAGAGGACGGCTCTGCAGAGGGTGGTTAAGGCTGCACAGAAAACTGAGGGGAGAAGCCTTCCCGCCACCTCGGACCTCTACACTTCATGATGCAGGGGGAGGGCAGTCCGCATCATGAACGACTCCACTCATCCTGCACACGGTTGGTTCCAGCCCCTCAGAGGATCATTCAGAGCAAGACCACCAGGCTCAGAAACAGCTTCTTCCCTGCAGCTGTCAGACTGATGAACTGGAGCGGCACTTAATTCAGCTTCATATTACATTTTTTACTTTATTATATCAATATCGATAGAGATAGATAGATACTGTATTTATACATTTTTGTATTTATTTGTTAGTTGTTAGGCTTCTTGATCTGGGACCTGAGTCTGAATTTTGTACCATAAACATGCAAATGTGAGCTGGTACGACAATAAAACATCCTTGAATCTTTTAAAATGCTCTACAAATAAAGCCGGAATGGTATGGTCTGGTATGGTATGGTATGGTATGGTATGGTATGGTATGGTATGGTATGGTATGGTATGGTATGGTATGGTATGGTATGGTAGGGTATGGTATGGTATGGTATGGTATGGGTCGATTACTTGTTTCGAGGTAAACCACGATGTTAAAGGCAAAGTCTCTCCACCGCACTGATCACATGGTCTCCTACTTGCCTCCTTCAGTTGTGTGCAGCAGAAGTGGGATCACTCCAATGTTAAATTAATGTAGAACCATGTGCAGTCAGAGTTGTTTTGTCTGAACAGAGAGGAGCCTGCACACCTGATAAACTCCAAGGCCTTGTCTCTGTCTGAGAAGCATTAAAAAGACTCTTCTTTATACTGTCCATGAGCAGACCTCATGACCAGAGCTTCATGTAACATCTGTGTGTTAACTCTGTCCCCCCGTAAGGAGTAAACTGGGTTGAAAAATCTTCTTGTATCCTCATTGTGGCTTATTTGGTTAATGAGATGATGCTAGGATAATTCATTTATCCAACATTAAACTTCTATGAACATTAAAATAAATAAATAAAAAACATGCGGTACTCCGGTGTCCCAGTCGCAGAGAGATTTGATTAGTGACAATTTTTAGTTTTCACAATGTTTTCCGGACTGGAATGGAACAGGAAGTGCATGTAAACCGTTATGTTTTTGGTGCACGATGTTTAAGTGGGTAGGTGCTTCATTGTGTAGAAGAACAGGTACGTTTATTTTTCTTTATTTTGCTTACCCGAGGCAGGATAGAGTGACAGGTCCTGGCGAATAGGGAGCAATTTTACCCACCACTGGGTGCAACGGTGGAGCCAGAGGGTGGCCAATGGTGGCCTTGGGCACCATAAATTTTTCTTTAGCCACCCCACCTGTTTAGCTTACATTGTGATCATGTTCACAACGTGCACATGCAGATGTAGAGTACTTCCAATTGCCCCTCTTTGCTCTGTGACAAGGGACAAAAAGGCAACGTGAGTCAGTCGTCCATTTTATCTGGTGGATGATCTGCCTCTGTGTTTAAAGTAACACTGTTTTTGGAAGTTTGCATGCTAGCAGCCAAAATATATAGCCTACTACTGCAGGCTTGTTAAAGAGGCTAAAACTTGCTAATTAATTATCATTAAATCAGACTTTTTCATTACTTTACATAGAGCAGAACAGCAGGAACAAAGTAGTATTGACACAATTACTTTAGAATTAATCTAAATAAAAACAGCTAGTTGATGCTGGTCTTTTAGCTTTTAGCTACTGTACTGTTTAGCTACTGTGTAAATGTGTTCCTGCTTTTTTAAGTTTAACAGTTCAGTGTGAGCATCTCAAAGGCATCATCAGTCATTCAGCGCTCAGGATGCTCTGCATTCACACAGAAAATTCAGTTTCTCTAGTTTGCACAAGGCTTCTAAGTAGAAGTTGACAGTAAATAATAATAAAGTTTTATACTGTTCAGTTTTGCACCCACACACTCCTACTCTCTGAGATAAGACGGTCTTTAACAGCCACCTTCAAACACACCGATGGACTTTCGCAGCAAACACAAGAAGGTGGCAGATAAACACTGAGGGCACGTCTCAACTTGATGCGCGGTGAAGGAAAAGGACTCAAACCCTGATTTATATCCATCTTCAAAGTCAGACAGAAGTCAGAGCTGGCTGTGCGCACGTTAACGTGGTTCAGGATGGGAGAAAAGAGCAATGTATTTATGGCCTATCATAGATCCAAACAGCTGTTTCAGGCCCAGTTAAGCTCGGGGATACCGTCAGTTTCACATCACTGTTATTAGAATAATGAAAAACAATCAATTAGGGTTAATTCATTCCTCTTTGACACACAACTGGCTGTACGCAAATCCTGTAAAGGTCTGCAGACGACCTCTCCATACGCTGATTAACAGCATTTCAGCCACACCTTACGTTGAGGGGATTATCTCTTTTTATTAAGTAATTAAGCAGCAGATTCCCTGCACATGTTGTGGGCTAACTAAAGCATTACACAAATGATGAAGCTCTGCGACTCTTTCCCAGCAACCTGATGGACAGATGTGCGCTCTCTGCAATGTGGTGGCATAATTAAAAACTAAACAGCGGGATACTTAGCCATCTGACACCAACACACCACAGCCTCGACACCGGCAAGAGTCGGACCAATCAGAAGCACTCGGGGCACCGTCCACATATGGCTGTCCTTGTGACTGCCCAACTGGGCTGGAAAACCTGCTCCATAAGAGCTCAAACGATGTGTCAAGCTGCTGAGGGAGGTTTATTATGACGGATCAGTGGCAGGCAACACATTTGAAAGTTTTAAAATGATTTAAGCTAACCTGGATTTCACTAGAATCGAGAGGTACAACGATGTTCCCGGCGCTGAGGGTTTTGAACAGTGAATGTTTGTAAGTTTCAAGACAAGTGTTTTTTCTGGACTGGGATTAAACAGAGAATGCAAAGAAGCCTTAATGCAGGGCTATTCAGCTGAACTGCTCAGGGGGGGCCACAGTTACTGAACGGGGGTCGGACATCCAGCAGTTACTGTCATTGAGTAAGTTTGTTTTACGGTTTAAAATCTAGTTTTATTTAAAAATGAACCCATTGGTGGGACGACCTGAGCTCAGCTGTTGGCCCTCGAGTTGCCAGTTGAAAACCCCTGCCTTAATGTTTCTGGTGCACGATATTCAAGTGGGAGTGAGGAGTTACACTGTGTATAGGAATGAAGGGATATCGTTTGTTTGGTCTGTTCGAGGCAGCCCAGAGTGACGGATCCTGGTGAGTGGAAGGAGCCACTTTATCCACCACCAGCTACAGTGGTGGAGCCAAGGGGTGGCCAATGGTGGCCTTGACCACCAGTTATCCTTTGGCCACCCCAATCATTTGATGAAACTATATTTTTAAGCAATATAAAAACTAGAAAGCACGGTTTGCTTAAATGATAGAGATGGTCTATTGCATGTAAAAATGTAATGGTGGTCATGTTGGATTTTTCATGTGGCAACCCAACTTTCGGTAGTGACCTGTCTTGCCTAGACGTAGCCACACACCGAAAATAGGAGTCAATACCTCAGATGTTCTGTTGTTCACAACATGCATGCACAAATGGAGGGTATTTCCCTCAGCGGGGGACAAAGAGTCATGTTTTTATTGATGCACAATCAAGACGGACATCCTATTATAAACATAATCAGATGCTAAATAGTTAATGAGCACAAAATGAGTTCAAATGTTTCCAAAGGTATTTCAGACTATGCAGTAAATCATGAGCATTCACATTGTTGTTTTCCTATTTTTAGGGTTGTCTGTATGTTTTTGGACTCTAGTTCTGCAAATTTTGTACAATTTTAACCAAACTTCTACCAAAAAGTTCTGGCTCAGTTATGATCATGGTGCCATGACTTTAAGTACTTTTTATATTTTCTAAATAATTTACCTTTACTTACAAAGATTTTCCCCCAAGAAAAATATTGATTACAGTATATATAAATAAAAATTCTGACTTCTAATGCTACTATTAGCTTTTAGCTACTGTTTTGCTAAGTTTAGTTTTTGGCTAGTTTAAAAAAATTGACAGCTTTATTAATGTCATTATAAATACTATTTTCTTAATTGTACCTTTAAGCTATGGTTAGCTCATTCTGGATTTTAGCTTAAAAATATATATTTTAGCTTTTAGCTACAGTTTTTTTTAGCTTCTGTTCTTCTTGTTTTTAACAAACAACTCCATTAATAATGCATTCTTCAACAAATATTAGAGAAGTCATTCAGCGCTTAGCCAATTCTTTGATTTAAACTAAATGTACGCAGTTCAGAGCTTCGTTTCCAAACAAATCATAAACAAAGAAGTCACCGCTCCGCAGCCAAAATGACCTCTCGGCTGGCATCGGTCCATGTGGGTAGAGACAGAGGAAGACGGGGATTGTGGGAGAGAGGTTGGGCACGTCTGTTTGTGTGTGCGTGGCCTCATCCCGACTGCTGAAACCTGGCAGACTGAGGGTTTAAATATTAACAAGCCACACATGGCCCTCCTCTTCTGCCTCGTCCCTCGATGGAAGGCAACAGCAGCTCCCTCCATCAAGACAAACACGTCTGCGGCCAGACATGCTGCAGGGGGTTTACATTTTAATGCCTTTGTTGGTTTTCCAAAATATGCTTCCATCTCATCCTGGATGGGATCCCTTCAGGTCCACAAAGCCAGGTGACGTCTATCATTTCAGGGGTGAGGGAGGTGAGGTGGTGGGCAGAGTGTTTTGGGGTGGGGGGGTGTATTTGCCTTCATCAGATCTCAACAGAAAAGGGCTCGAAGAAAGAGGTGGCACATGCCATCTGTAGCCCCTCTTCCACAGCCGCAAACAATAATCTGTTGTGGATTTATGTCATTGGTTAAATGAAACAGAACGACAGAGAAAAGTGGTAATCTATGTTTTGTTTTGTTTTTATAAACTTTTTATTCCTCCTTATTTAGAGAAACAAAATTGATTTTTTAATAAAATTATAATTAGATTCCTAATCAAGAAATGTATTACTATTATTATATTATTATAAAAAAACAATACATTTAGTATTTCTGACATTGTCAAAATGTTTCTTTGTGCAACCTCAAGTCTAAAAAAAGTAGAAACATTGTTTGAAAAATAAAAATAAAAACAGAATTCAATACAGTAGTCCTTCGCTACTTCACCATTTGTTTATCGTGGACTCGCTCTATCCCGGTTTTTCAAAATAAGACTGGACATGACACACTATTGGCTGACTGATGGATGAGCCGCACGATCGGCATGAAATTTTATTTAAAATTAATTATTTTAAATTATTTAGCACCTCCTGCACCTTTGTGCAGCCCACAGCTGCAGGACAAACTTCCTGCTGCAGCTGATCAGCTGATCTCTGTGCAGTGCAGAAGTGGGTGTGGCCAAGAGCGCTTGCAGGTGGCTGAGAGGAGGAGGAGGCAAGCAGCTGAAATCATGACATTCTGTGCTGTTGTAGAGCATTTTGACTGACTTTGAGACGTTTTTCCTCCATAAAACATAATTTATTTCAAGTTTCATTATTTGATGTTTATTATGTTCTAATAAAATTCACGAGTTTATGAGATTTACAAATCATTGGATTTTTATTATTTCACAGCATCCTGACTTTTTGTGACTTGAGGTTGCACAAAGCCTGAAATGTTTAAAAATCAAAACAGTATTTTTCCTTTTGTTGCTCTTATACTTTGATGCACTTTGACTTTGATCGAATCTGATCTAATCATGTTTTCAAAAGAAGGAAGACTTAAAAACAAAAATAAATTTAAAAAAACTGACAACGGCTGCTGGGACCAGTCTGAGATGCAGGATGGTTGTTGAGCCTCCAGATTTAAATAACTGGAGAAATGTAAGAAATGTTTTAAGCTGTTATTTTCCCACAAACTACATATAGACATAACAAATAACTATGAAATGACAGATGACAATGAAAACAACAGACAAAGAAGGAAAAGAGAAAAAGAAACATAAAAAGCAGCTGAGAATAACAAGCTGATTGACAAGATCAGGAAACAGTTTAATCTGGAGCATCAACAGATTTAATGGGATTAAAGCAGAAAAAAATCTCTGGCATCATTAGGACTTACTTCTGTCCCAGGGTGGGTCCGTCTCCAGGTTTTATAAACAGAAACTTCAGCCGCTGTCACTCACATCCTTTTCCTGCTAATCCATGCTTTGTTTTGTCAGAAATAAAAATAACTTTGTTGTTTTTTTAATCTCAGGAGTTAATCTTGTGGAGCCGTTAGCTGCAGATCGACAGGATGTGGCTTCTTCACTTCCTCCCTGAGGTTGAAAAACCACCGCGGCTGAACGGGGTCAAAGGAAGGTGACGAGACTGAAGAAGAACAGTCTAACCCTCACTCTCCTGCTGGTCTTTGCTGGTGGGCAGCTGTTTGTAAAATACTCCACTATTTGCAGACGACTCGTGCTTTATTATTGCAGGCTTTGTTTGCAGCTACATGTTTGCATGGGTCCGTGTATAAAAAAAGGCAAATGTTCTCACTTGAATCACTTGAAGTTGGAGGAAGTGGCGATAAAACCCAGTGGTTTTTGATGTTAAGGGAAACGATGTGCAACATTTTTCATGAATTTTTGGGTTGTTTTATTAACCCACCTGTGCTGCCTGAGCAGCAGCCGTGGTTAAGCACAGTGAATATGTTGGTTATGAGACTCACCACGGTGCAGCAGAGAGGCCAGAACCACCACATGAGGGCCAAAGCCACCAGAGCCAGCAGCACCAGGATAACTATCACCACCACCAACCCGTCAGACTAGAAGAGAGCATAACCAGAACAACTTATCAAACATGTTCACTGGTGTTCTACATCAAAAAAACACAGAAAAAAATAAACTATTGGTTAAAGTGTGAACAAATTAATCCATTCATTCAACCTTTATTTATACGGGTTAGTAACCTCGAGGACTCATTTAACAGACATAAAGAAGAGAAACACTGAAGGTCACTCGTTTAGAAGGAAAATCCAAGAGAAAAACATTTCTTTATTCTTTTCATACCTTAATAATTTTTTTATTTTTAATCAGAAAACAAGTTTCAAGATTACAAACAAACAATTGCAGAGATAAATACAGTCATTAAGACACCGCGGAGTGTTTCTGAAGGAAATCACAGGAGAAACAAAGAGCTGAAGAGGAAGTTATTGTAACAAGAACACTGAATTTCATGGATTCAAACTGAGGAACAGGTATGAAAAAAATCACACACACACACACACACACACACACACACACACACACACACACACACACACACACACACACACACAC
>JARVGV010001587.1:3421437-3437309 GCA_031762435.1 Hypsolebias longignatus | reverse complement strand
TGTGATGTTGGCTATGTTCAAAAAAGCGTTAGGAGAAAAAAATCAGCAGAATATATTTTTAAGAACATCTTTTGCTGAGGTGGAATAATCTGATTTCTGCTCGTGGAAAGCTTTTGACTTAGTGAAGTTAGAATAGAGTTGATATAGCAGGAAAATCTTGAAGCAAACATCACACATCTGCAAATAAGCTGAAGATGAAGAAAGTAAGGGTTCATACCTGTTCATTAAAGAGGTGATGAAATCTTCTCAGGTCTACACACCTCTCCACAAATAATCTGTTTGTGTATCTCCTTCTGTTTGCAGAGCTTCAACCACATATGAGATTTCCCCTGACTCTAAACATAAAATCTAATTTGTCCTTTCCTCTTTGTGTTTCTTTAGGTCCTCCTGCTCTGCCTTATAATCTTGACTGCTTTAGACCATGTGACCAGAATGACTGCTCAGTCATAAAGTGTGTTTGGAGTCCAAATCCACCTCCTGATAGCTCCACTGTCTACAGCCTTCACTGGGAGCCAGTAAACACAGAGTAAATCCCATGTCTTAATTATCTGACAGCTTTCAACATTTAAAGACGCCAGATGAAGTTTTACTCCTCTCATTTGGTCTTGACCTGTCATGTCTCATTTTGCTTTTTTCCAGTGATGGGCAACGGACTGGTGGGAATAGTTCTCATGGGAATATTGCTCGTGAAAACTTTCGTAGCCACGAAGAACTTCGTGTCTGGGTCCAGGCTCAAAACCAGCACGGTTTTGTCAAATCCCAAGAGGTTGTCATCAACACTGAAGATATCAGTGAGTCAATTTTGCACATTTATTTTTATTATTTCAAGCAACATCGTGCTCAGGAACAAGATGTATAGATGCGTTTAATGCCTTTTGGACAATCTGGACCATAATAGTTTAGCCAATAATTCTCAGTCAGGTCATCTGGACAGTTTCTTTTTTTTTAATTTTTTATTTTTTATAGAGATGTTTTGCCCTCTATCTGGAGGGTTTCATCAGTCTGAGGAGTTCCAGTAAACTGTTCCCCCGCCAAGTAGTAATCTTCTTAGGTGGACCAATCAGGTTGCTGGAGCTAAGATGGTTTCTGGGGGCCGTCCTGTCCCTCGTCGACTCCTCCCAGGCAGGCAGCCACAGCCAAAGTAGTTCAAGGCAAGAAAGTTAATGCTCAATCATCCAGGTACCAAATCCAATAATTCTCAGATTCTCAGATGACCCGACTGAGAATTATTGGATTTGGTACCTGGATGATTGAGCATGAACTTTCTTGCTTATAATTACAATACTTGTCACCATATAAGGCACACCTTTTTTTTTTTGCATAAATTTGCACCTGCGACTTATGCGGCAAAGTGACTTATTTATGTTTTTTCCATATTTATAGACCAAATCTTTGGCAGAGATCTGACTATTTCATTCATTTTGACATGGAAAATATTGAACACTACCATTTTCAGCCTCTAGAGGGCCCTCAAATTATATGGCAAGCCAAGTGTCTCATTAATAGGTAATACAAGTGACTATTACTGAGACACTTGGCTTGCCATACCAAGCCACCTTCGTCTCACTCCAGAACTCCTGGAGCAAACGTCAAATCAGCTGCATTTTGCTGCATTGCCCAGGTGAAATGCAGCTGATTTGATGGTTAAAGTGCATTTATCAAGGAAAAGTTTGAGCAAACAAATCATTGTTTTTAGGTGGTTATCTTGTTAAATTTTGAAGAAATGCACAGTGAGTCCTCTTTCTGTGCGCTCCCGCAGATGCAAATCAATTTTTGAAATGCAGCTGATTTGAACATTAGTGCATTTATTAAGGAAAAGTTAAACGAAGACAGACGTTTGTTATAATGTTGTGCAAACAAATAATTGTTTTAAATTGTTAATATTGTTCAGTTCTTGTTAAAGTCCTCCTGTGCATGCTCCTGCGGCTGCCATTTGGCAGCCAATTGATTTTTGGAACAACACCAGCCCATGTCTGTAGGTGGTCAGCAATGCCGCATAACAAACATGAGGCATCAGCAGTGATTCACAATAGATGTGATTTATGCGGCAAAGCGACATGTACGGCAGAAAGTACGGTACATAGCACTCTGTGACATGCTTATTAACTTTTTATTACAAAAGAAGCAGGACTGATCACAGTTCAGCACAGTTAGATAAAAAATTGATTCCACTGAGCAATCTGTCAGAAGGTGTTGTTACATGCAGGATGCAAATGTATCAAAGTCAAAAGTGGATGAATTCTCACTGACAGCAGTAACTGAGGCTTTCATGGTCATTGCACACATCGTGTTGCATAATGACAATTAACCGTGCATCAGTGCAAACCTGCTTTCTTGTGTTCTGAGCATGTTGTGTCATGTGAGCTTGAAAGCAGCCCGTAGGGTTAATTAAAAACTGCAACGACTTGGAAATTAAAAGGATTTAACTTTAATGGCATCAGCTCTGAAAGTTTGCAGCATATAAGCATGAGTGAATAAGACCACGTGGGCAAAGAAAAACAGGAGCATTTGCTCATTTTGTTTGGAAAGTTTTGTATCAAAATCCAGTAACATGCTGAGAAATGCACGTTGATTTGATGCCAACCTGATCATTTCCCTGTGACCTGAGAAGGTGTCTGTTTTTAATTTTATCTGTTACAGAATCTATAGTATATTGTTTTTCAAAATATATTTGTTCACATTTTAGGTTTCTTCTGAGGAAGGGCTGAACAGAGGAAAACAAACAGCTTGTTCCTGGTGTTTGGATAGGACAAACAATAGCTTCCCTAGAAGTTGGCTATTAATCAAGCTAAAAGTGCAGCTGTAGGAAGCAGGCCACACACTCAGTACACCACCACATCTCTTTTTGGGAGGATGCATTCACCTTGATCACTCTATCAACTGCTCACCACATCTTAAAGTTGGCACCAGCCCCTGCTCACGTCTCACTTTCTGCACCTTAACAATTACCATAGAGCAAAAGCAGGACACTGATTCACTGCTGATCTGAAGACGTCAAACAGTAGCTGCAGCAGCGCTGGCACGCTCCCATACACGGTCCAAGAGCCTAACAGTCCTTACATGGTGTTCAACAGAGTAGGATGCATGCATGGTTAGTGCTCGCAGACATTTTGACCCATAAGTTTTACAACGTTCATAAACATGACAGTTCCTGCACACCTGCTAAGCCTGGCCAAGAGCATGTGCATGACAGACCATGAGCAATGCACAATTTAAACACAAACTGTGTTAAACAAAACAAACTGACACAAACCTGCACACGTCAGATCCCACATTGTCTTTAACTACACTCCTAAACCTCTAATAGTTTGACACAGGACCAAACATTAGAGAGATACACAGTGAAATCAATGATACATGTTTAAGATGTTGCAGGTTTTTAAATATGGCATCAAGTTAAGCCAATTTTTAAACTTTAAAATGCATGTTTGTGTTTTTATATGTTATGTTTGGGCTCCTGTTTAATATACCATATTATTTTACATTATTAGTGCTTAGATCCTTGTATAGTTTCTTTTTATACTTTACGGTATATTATTGCAATTTTGGGGTGTAACTGGGACCCACTGTACACAGTTTCATTCCACTGCATGTACCACATGTTTAGTTTAGTTTAGTTTATTTGTTCATTTTTTTAAAAAACAATACAATACAAAAACAATCCCATGTTATGCAAAGGACAATAAAGAACCTACTTGGAAAATTTTGAGACCATGACAAGTAACCCTAGTCTTGTAGTTTGTTGTAAAATACCAGAATTCCAATAACCATTCAATAAATGACAGTTAGTGAATGTAGGCTAAACGTATGCTGCTAAACCATCTTTGATCATTTCAGGGTTTGTATTTAAGATCTGACTCTTAAGACTAGTTTTCTTCATTCTGCAGTTTTACTTTGGATATGAGAGTGATGAACGTTCCCTTTCCTTCTGTCCCCGACATTAATTGCATGTATTTAACTGGCTCCATCATTAACTGTGGCATCTGAGTTAGATGTTCTTAGATGTCCAAGGTATGTGACTCTGGACTTGAGTCCGAGACGTTTCATAGCGTTAAAGACATTCTGTTTCTTTTGGCTCCCCGTTGCGTTTGAAGTGTCTGTGTGGGTGTTTTTTCTTTTCTTTTGCAGCTTTTCGTCTGGTTCCCTGCCAGTGACCGTACTCTGAACCAGCAGCAGCTGGAGTGCAAGCACAGCCAAAGACAGATGAACTTGCTGGTGCAGAAAAACTAAGGCTTGCCTTTTTCTCCCTCTCTCTCTCTCCCTCTGTCTCTCTCAAGTCTCTCTCTCTTTAGTCTCTCAACCTCCTCCCACTTTCTTGTGTGCCTCCCACTCTTAGCCCATGTCACTGTAATAGCCCTACTAAATTGCCATCCTCCTCCAAGCAGCTTGAGGGATGTCTGAATCACAAATCTGTGATGTCATTATGCCAAACATCTTTCCCTTGGATCTTTTTTTTTTTCCTAGTTTAATTTTTTCAGGTTTAACCATCTCGAATAATAAATCCAACAACTAATATTATGTCAGTCTGGATGAAAATCTTTCTTGGACTCCTCTCTAAAAGAAACTTTGCTGAAACAGGTCCATAGCTACCCTGCATGTATTGGAGATTTTGCCCTTTTCAGCAAATAATGCATAAAATAATGTGTTGGAATCAATAGCCTGTCTATCCAACTCATTCAATATGCATATACGTATACTTTGTAGGCAGAAAGCTTATCATTTTGTGCAATGCAGGATGGCATTTTTTTTTAGAAGGTTTTGAGTGTTTTAAATTTTTTAAGAGTCTGCAACTGTTTCTAACAATAACTTTAGCCTCTTCCCTCCGCTCTAATAAAATTGTCCCTGATGGACAACATCCTCTTTCCTAAGTCCCATACATCTTGTTCACAGCTTTGTTGTGCAATAAGTCTCACTGAGTCAGACGGGGGAGGGTGGAGTGGGGTTGCATCTCTAAGCAGCTTCAATTGTTTTTGCTCTAAAAATGTGTGCAGTGCACATTCTTAACTGCTTATGGTTAAGATAAGATACTGCACATTTTCAAACACATTATGTAATCTCACAGAAAGGCTGCTGTTGAGTTTTGAACCTGCACACCCTGCTCTGAACCGACAACACTAATTGGGTTTGATACAAAAACATATCTGAAATGTGAAACTTTGGTCTATGAAACAAGAATATATGGCTCATATTGAGTTATTTCTATGATAATATTAGTTACATCATGTGTGAAATGAAAAACACTAATTACAAAGTTATGTTTAGGACAAACAATCCAACTTGTTTTTATTATTATTATTATTATTATTATTATTATTATTATTATTATTATTATTATTATTACTATTATTTCAAATTTCATTTTCAAATTTTCATTGTTATGCTGATGATACACAGTTATATTTGTCCATGAACCCCAATGAATCCAATTAGTTATTTAGACTACAAGCATGTCTTGAAGACATAAAAACCTGGATAACCCTTAATTTTCTGCTTTTAAACTCAGGCAAGATTGAGGTTTTGAATTTTGGACCTGAGCATCTTAGGAATAAATTTTGCAGTCTTTCGCCCTCCTTGGATGGCATTAATCTGGCCTCCAGCTCTAATGTTAAAAATCTTGGTTTTATTTTTAACCCTCACTTTTAAAAATGTTACTAGAACCGCCTTCTTCCACCTGTGTAATATCACTAAAATTAGAAACGTCTTATCTAAAATGATGCAGAAAAACTGGTTTGTGCATTTGTTGTCTAGACTGGACTGTTACAATGGTTTATTATCTGGGTGTCCATATACTTCTTTAAAAAGTCTTCAGTTAATCCAAAATGCTGCTGCCAGAGTCTTAACTGAAGTTAGTTAGAGAGATCATAAAATTATGGATCCCGCGGGAAATTGTTGTGCCAGAGTTTCAGTACAAAGGAACATAAACAAGGAATCACACAAGATATAAAAAAATAACAGAATGTAAAATACCAAATATTAAGCTCTAAACAGGTCAGGTGCAGACATGTGAAATGTTTTTATGTGAAAACCTTAACGTGTTTGTTGTAGTACAGGATTAATTTCATTATCCTATGTGTAGAAAGGGAGAGGAGCTGAAAAGTTTGATAGCCACAGGAAGGAAGACTTCCTGTGGTGTTCTGTGGAGCACCTCGGTGGTCTCAGTCTACGACAGAAGGTGCTGCGGTAAGAGTCCAGTGTGTCATGCAAGGAGTGTGACGTGTTGTTCAGGATCTGGATCCGTTTCCTCAGCATCCTCTGCTCAGACACCTCTGTCAGAGACTGCAGTTCCACACCCAGAACTGAGCCAGCTCTCTTGATGAGCTTATCAAGTCTTTTGGCATCAGCTTTCTTCATCCTACTGCCCAGCACACCACAGTGTAGAAGAAGATACAGGAGAATACAGAGTGGTAAAACATCTGGAGCATTGTTCTGCAGATGTTAAAGGACCTGAGTCTCTGAAGAAAAAGGTGACTCTGCCCTTTCTTGTTGGGCATTGGTGTTATTTGTCCAGTCCAGTTTATTGTCTAGGTGGACCCCCAGGTACTTGTAGTACTTGTACTTGTACATCTCTCTAATTTTAGCTTCTCTCCATTGGCTCCCTGTGTAGCTCCTACACCTGCCAGACTCAAATCCAGAATTGAACTCAAAATCTTATTTCTAACCGACAAAGCCCTCAACGACCTAGGTCCATCTTATATTATTGATATTATTGTTTCATATTTTCCTAACAGAGCACTTTGCTCTCAGACCACAGGCTCACTCGTGGTTCCTAGAGTTTCCAAAAGCAGAATGGGAGGAAGATCTTTCAGTTCTCAGGCTCCTCTCTTGTGGAACCAACTTCCAGTTTCTGTCCATGAGGCTGACACACTGTCCAGTTTTAAGACTGGGATTAAGACTTTCCTTTGATAAATCCTATAGTTAGGGTCGGCTTGTTATGCTGCCTTGAGATTAGACTACAATTTAACCTTCAGTTAAATCCCTCAGGTCAAAAACACCCACAAGACCTCAGTTTTAGGTTTTGTGGGTGTTTTTGACCCCAGGGCAGCAGGAGGGTTTGTCTCATTTTAGCTCCTCCAGCTGAACCATCAATTAAGTCTCATTTTGTGGACGATCTTTGGTGTTTCCAGCTTTAGGTGTAAAACTCCTTTAAATGGACTTCCTGTCTGAGTAAAACACAGCTTTATGTTTCTCAGCACCATTTCTGCTCGCTGTAACTTGTACTAAACTCCTAATCCCTGTGCACACACTCTCTCGTGTTTGATTGCGGGAGATTAAGAACAAATCTCACTTACCTGGAGCTCATCAAAGTCCTTGACGCCCACACAATAAACACGAGCGCCGTGTTTCCTCGCCTCGTCCGCCTGCAGCTCGGAGCAAAGAGCAACAAGTGGAACGAAGAACATATCTCCCGTGAATAAGAATAAACACTTTGTGTCAAATCGTTTCAAGAAAAGTTAAAACGTGCACGTCACCTGCTTCACGGTCAGTTCGTTGATGTAAACCCCGAGCTTCCCGTCTGTTAAAGCCAAGATGATGCTGGAGGACTTCATCGGCTGCTGCTGTATCTGAGCCGTCGCCTTCCGTTTGAAATAAATCTCATTAGATCCAGTTTGATTTGGTTTAATCCTAAATAAACTGGGAGAACCTCACAGGACAAACCGACCTCTTTGATTCCGTCGTGCATGTAAGTTTCACCGGCTGGTTTCACGTCCCGCAGTCGCTGCAGGCCCTCCTCAATCTGGGCTCTGGATGTTCACAGGAAATATTTTATTACCTTGTAAGAGCATAATGGCTGCACTAAGATCATATAAAAATGTGCCGTTTGCTTGTTTTTATCCAATTATGCCCTCATACATACAGTAAATAATACACTCAGATGATAAAAGGTAACAATTTCTACCTTTCATTAAGCATAAAGCCCTTTAATATGAAAATTAAATAGTTCCAGTTAAAAAAAAAAATAAAAAAAAAGACTTATTGCATAAATTCAACTGTTGCAAAAACACTCATATCTTATACAATTACAATTTACGCAGAGAAAAGTTTTGTTACATAAAAACAACAATCAAAATATGCAAAACTGACATTTTTAACACAGAGGTTTTCAAAAAAGAACATTATTTTTACTTTAGTGTAAAAACAAACAAACAAAAATAAACTTAAATGTTTTGAGGTTTTAGTGATGCATGCTGTGCAAACTGCATCCATTATCTCATATCAACTAGTATAGCTGATATTTCTGCTTGAATTGTGAATATAAAAATAGGTACCAACTGTTAATGTAAAAAAAAATTACTTAAACTAAATGTGTTTTTTTTTTTTTTAATTAGTTCAGGGGTTCCCAAAGCAGGCATTGGGACGGCACGGTGGGTCATGAAACATTGACTGAGGGTCCCCAGAACTCCAGAAAACAAGTTAAATGTAAAATAAATTTAAATAAATAAATAAAATCTATGTAATACATAACATACTTATATATATATAAATATATATATATATATATACACAATTTTATATAATAATAATAATAATAATAATAATAATTTTATTATTTACTGGATCATCTCTGTGCAGAAATCTTTGACAAAAGTTTCGTCCTGAAGTCGAGCTGTTATTTTGATTTTAAATTAAACCCGAGTCAAAACACAGGCTCAGATTAGTCGCAGAGCGTTTTGTTCGACCAAAGCTAACAGCATCATGGCAACAATTACGTATAAATTAGTGACCAGTTTCCTTGTTTCGTACCTGTCTCCTGTCAGCGGCAGCAGGACGCTTGCTTGGGTAGAGAAAACTATGATAGAGACTCTCATGCGTGGGCTGAGGAGCAGAAAACCACAAGAAATGTAGTCAAAACATTTAATGCTGATTTAAATCTCTAATCTGGAGTGAAGTCCTGACATGACAGAAAGGTCACTCCTCCTCCGAGAGATAAAACATCACCAAGACAAGTCCTGTCCACGTCTCAACATCGACAGGCGTCCGTTTGATTTGAACACTTCTTGTTAGTCCAGTTCTGATATTAAAAAAAAATGCATCAATTAGGCAAACAGAAGGAGCTCCTTTAATGTCAACTAATATTAGTGCATGATTTGAAGCAGCTGGTGAGACAGAGGAAGTGATTAAGCAGACAAGAAACATGTTGTGATGATGAGTCACAAACATCCTGCACCACAAAAACTACACATATATAAAGAAATACACTGTACCTGTGAGTTTTATAAGGTGTTAATTCAATCTGGACACTTTGAAGCAACTCCGGCTACATAATGTGCCTTTAGTTGAAAAGCTGTTTGCCTCCGTCACAAGAGACCCGCTCGTGGACGTCAACAGATTTTTGCTTTACAAACACAGGTGGTTTTGATGCAAATACCAGATTAAACTGGTGAAGACCATACAAACATTAAGATGAACACTGTCAGCTGTTTCCCTAAACTTTACTGACTCATGTTGAGAAAGACATCATTTAGTCCATTGAGCTCCCCACACATGATGAAGCTCCACGTTACGTCTCTGAGGCCGAGCCCCGCCGCCCTACAGAGGAAACCCAGCCGCTTGTCTCCGGGATGTCTCTTTTGTTGATGATGACCACAGTTGAGAGTTGGAACGTTGACACGTCCAGTTTTGTCGGCTTTTCCTGCTCCAGCCATGTCTGAATCTGGTCGACAGCAGCGTTCCAAGAAACAAGTGATGGGTGTTGGGACAAGATTTTTTAAATTTTTTAAACAATTGCTAATAACGCACCCCCCAAAACCCGGTCGTTCAGTTTTGCTTTTGAGATAAATAATATTGTTACTTCAGTGTTCCATTGATAAATACATGTTATTTATTTAAAAACTTGTATAAAACACATATTTAACAATATAACAAAATTAAAACTGACATTTATTTAAATTGCGAAACTGAATAAGAAAAAAAAATTAGACGTTCTGCATTACTAAAAGCAGGAAGCAGACTGACATGCCAGTGTTCAAATGTTGATTTAAAGATGCAAAGACCACTGAGGGACGTCAACATCAGAGTTCCCAACATGGGCCATGTATTTAAAGTATTTCAATGTCTAAAATCTGTGTAAAATATTTTTAAAAAATTTTTAAAAATTGTGCTAACGTTTAAGATTTCTCACATGGAGACCAGCAGCCTCGTTGGACTTTGACGAACTGGATTTAACTCATGAAAACCGCCTCCTCTAAACGTAGAGTTGAACAATAATTGGGCATTTCCTAATCAATGATTTATATTATAGAAAATAATATGTATAAGGGGACTCGAACTGATGAAACGCACTCGGTAACTCCCCACCTCTGCTTCAGACAGAGCCCGTGGACGCTCTCCCACAGTGCGAGTTAAACTTCAGATAACTGAGCACACAAATGTTTCCTTCGGAGACGTGGAGCCTTCGGAGCATAAGGAGAGGTGCTGATATTCCTCCACCATGACACATGGCCCCGTCGCGATCCTCCCCCACAAACACAACTCGCAGTATTCAAAGCAGACCTGGCGGAGCGGAGCCGTGGCAGCCATCTTTAAACTCCAGTCAGACAAAACACTAAACCTTTAGGACGTCCATGTAGATTATTATGGAGGCAAACCTTCTGAAGCGCTACAAACTCTTAAGATAAAGAGGTGTGGATGCCAAGGACAAACGTTTTTTTTTTTTTTTCGAGGGAGGGGGTGATGAAGTCGTCCAGTTTGCTCCACATGGCATAACAGAAGTGCTCTTGGTGAGCGAGCATTGTTCAGCAGATTGTCGTTGTCGCCTTCCAGTGTTCTTTTGCTTTACTGTACATTGTCTGCCTGTCAGCCGTTCTGTGGTGGAAGCAGGGGATAAGTGTGGAGCCGGACCCCCCTGGTGCAAATGGCCATTCTCACAGCCCAGAAGACTGCTCCTCTCTGCCACCCACTCCCACCTGGTGCCTTTGCTATTTTCTTCAACCAACCACTTGATTCTGGCTGCGGCGGCGCTACCGTCTGTAGCGTGCTGGCAGCAACGCTTCACTCAAACATTATGCAAGCTGAACGCTCCGAGTCCTCCAAAACGCTTTTGTCTTTTATTAATTAAAAAGGACGCACAACGATAGTTTGGAGAACAGGTGGGAAGTCCTTTAAATCTGTGCAACAGACGGCAAACTATGATGTGAGCTTGTTCGATTCCAGGAAAGCTCTAACTTAATATCAAACATATGTAAAATATAAGAAATGAGTCAAGCAAACTTATAATATCCAACAGAACGGGGACGTATTTACACAAAGACTTTTTCTTAATGTTCATCATTCACACTGATTTATTCCAGTTTTTATTTTTAATTCCAATCTTTATAATTATACTACTTCTGCATGCTTTGTGCTATTTTAGCTGTTTGTTCATGAAAACATTCAGCTCATTCAGTGACTTGTATCCCTTCAGAGACACATATATATCAAGATCTCTGCACTTTCTTCCAAAACGTAGCTCTATTATAACTAGCCTTTTATTTTTAGTTACATTCTTAATAATTTCAGCAGCATGCTGCTTTTAGCTAGCCTTTAGCTTCTAGCTACCATTTTGCTACTTTAGTCTAAAATGGCTTTTTGATCAATCCAGCTCTAAGTTAGCCTTTTGCAACTTTTTCCTACTTTGGATGGTTCACTTGTATTTTTGTAACTTTTAATTTTTGCTACTGTTCTGCTAATTTTAGCTACAATTAGTAAACAATTGTCTACCTTAGCTTTTACCTACATTTTGACAGCTTTACATTTGTTGCGCAACATTTAGCTTTAAGACGGTGTTTCAGTAGTTTTGGCTTTTGTTCTACGTCTTTTTGCTGCAACAGCTCAGTTTCGGCTGTCATTCGGTGCCCACAGAATGTTCAGTTTCTAACCATCAGCTGTCAATCAAACTCTGTTTGAACTAAAAATAAGTCACCGCCAGGTCCTTGCTCTGTATTTACTCATTTAATCCAATAATTTGTTTTCTCCAACAACAAAATAAAATCTAGAAATGAAACCTTGAATATTAAAATACATTTTAAAATGCGACTTTGTACTTGCCTCACAAATCGTTCGGTCAGGTTCCTGACAAAGGAGTAAATCTCGACCCAGTTCGTGGCGACGCTTCCAGACCTGAAACCAGAGAACAATCAGCTCAGGCCGATCAGAACCAGCAGACGGTGCGTTGGGTCAGAAAATAACGTGCACTGTTTACATGCTGGAGAACTGCAGCTATGTCTGTGTGTGATCAAGCAGAAACTTCAGCTGTTGTTCAAGATGTTTTTGTGTTTTGTTTTAAACAGGAAGTGTGGAACAAAGTCCAGTAAAATAAGGAGGAACACTGGTCATCAGGAAGAATTTAACTATTTAAAACCTTCTTTAGTCTCATTAAAACTAATAAGAACCTAGCAATTTCAGTAGATAATGCACAAATCCAACCCCCCCACCCCCCGCCCCAATGAGTCAATCAGACCACAGCGTGGTGTGTAAAGCTTGGTGTAATGACTGAAGGTCATTAAATCAGTGATTACAACTCCATAAAACAGGAGTTTGGCTGTTAGGGAGCTCATCTTTCATGCCACCTCGTTCTCGTGCACATCCTGTAAAAATCAAGGTCAAGCAGGAAAGGGTGAAGGACACGTTCACTGGGATCCGGCAGAACCAAGCCGTCAGCAGCTGTTAACTGTGGTAAAGTGTTGACACCAGTTAAAAGGGTGAAAAGTTTCATTTCCAGATGTTCTGACACAACCAGGAGGAGAGAAATAATGGTTTAAAGGGGTGGTGGTTTTTCTAATGGGCGGCACAGTGGCTCAGTTGGTAGAGCTGTTGCCTCTCAGTTAAGAAGGTCGCCGGATAAAATCCCGGCCGGGGTTCTTTCTGGGTGGAGTTTGCATGATCTCTCAGTGCATGTGTGGGTTTTCTCCGGGTACTCCAGTTTCCTCCCACAGACCAAAACATGCACGTTAGACTGATGGCAACTCTAAACTGTCACTAGGTGAGAGAGCGAGAGTGAATGGATGTTTGTCTCGTTTGTCTCTATGTGTCCCTGTGATGGACTGGAGACACATCATGTGTGTCCCCCACCTCTCACACAGTGATGGCTAGATATGGACACCAGTGACCCCCGTGACCCAGAAAGGAAGAAGCGGGTAAAGAGGATGTATGTATGGATGGATGGATGATGGATGGAAGAAGTGGGTGATGGATGGAAGAAGTGGGTGATGGATGGATGGAAGAAGCAGATGATGGATGATGGATAAGGTGATGGATGGAAGGATGGATAAGGTGATGCATGGATGGACGGATAAGGTGATGGATGATGGATGGACAAGGTGATAGATGGATGGATAAGGTGATGGATGGATGGATGCATAAGGTGATGTATGGATGGAAGAAGCAGGTGATGGATGATGGATAAGGTGATGGATGGAAGGATGGATGATGACTCAGGTGATGCATGGATGGACGGATAAGGTGATGGATGATGGATGGACAAGGTGATAGATGGATGGATGGATAAGGTGATGGATGGATGGATGCATAAGGTGATGGATGGATGGAAGAAGCAGGTGATGGATGATGGATAAGGTGATGGATGGAAGGATGGATGATGGATCAGGTGATGCATGGATGGACGGATAAGGTGATGGATGATGGATGGACAAGGTGACGGATGGATGGATGGATAAGGTGATGGATGCATAAGGTGATGGATGGATGGATGAAGTGGATGGATGGATGAATGGATGATGGGTGGATGGATGGATGGATGGATGAAGCAGTTAATGGATGGATGGATGGATGAAGTGGATGATGGATGGATGGATGAAGTGGATGATGGATGAATGGATGGATGAAGCAGGTGATGGATGGATGGATGGATGGATGGAAGGATGGATGGATGGATGAAGCGGGTGATGGATGGATTTTGCCTGTACAACAGTTTTTGTAAAAAGTCCATAGAACATTCTGGTTCACTTCTGTTGGGGTTTGTTGGTGTGACGTAAACATTTCCTTGAGGTTCTTGAATTCTTCTCAATGCACAAGTTTCAGGTCTTGTAAAAGAAAAAGCTCCACGTGGAGGAGAAAACTAAACAGATCAACAATGAACTCCTCGTAGAACAGGTTCATTAAACCACAGCGCAGGATCGTGTTGGAGCTTCATTCTGTCCAACGGCCTCGTGACGTTTGTCAGAGCAGGAACGCTGCAGATGCTTCACGTCGTTAAAGAGGAACAGAAGGAGTTCCTCGCTCTGCAGGAAACAGTTTTATCAGCAGAGAAAAAGTAAAACCAAAACTCTGCGCAGAACTTGCAGAGCAGTAATCTGCTCATCAGCCTGTGATTTAATTCAGATGAGGACAGGGGAGTTCAGGACCGGGTCAGGGGAGGCACGGTGAACTCAGCAGTCCCACACCGCACACTATTCCAAGCCGGGAAGGGCGGGGGGTTCACACGGGATTGAAGTCATTGCTGTCAAGGCCGTAAACTCCCCACAATTCATTGTGCCAGAGGACATTTTGCTGAACTGCAAAGTGTTCGTACGTCTGAAGCAGCACTCCAAGAGCATAAAGACACAGGAAGTGATGTCGTGCCAAAATGTGCTCCAACTCATGACACCATCCCTCACATGATTCACACAAAACCTTCAAAGGCACATCAGGAGCTTCAGAGGCTGAACTCACCGACCATCCACTGAGGAAATGGTCTTAATTAATAACCGACAGTGATAAATGACTTTTCATTTATTCAAACGGATCTAAAGAGCCGGGGCTGTTTTTATTTGTTGCACCCACACCCACACCCACACCCACACCCACACCCACCCAGCTACATGCAGCTGACGACCATATTACAACTTTTACACTCCACTGAGGTATTTAGGATTTGATGCTCTCAACAGGATGCAGAAAAAAGTTTTAACAATAACTTATGTACTTTAACAAAGAATGTGCTTTATCAGCATTTAAAACTCAGTCATGAAAGAACAATAATCGTAAAATAACAACTATTAATTTGTATTTGCTCTTATTTTTAGAGCCGAAGCCAGTTTTGGTGATGACTCCTACTTCAAATTTTTCTTTAGGAATAAAACTATGAGTAATTAAGCTCAAATATAATATTTATAACAGTATTTAAAAAAATAAAACCATGAATAGTATTAAGTATTAAGAAATTTGGCATGATGCACACAATTTTACCCATTTTGTCACAAAACTGCCATAATTCTTTAGAACTTGATGCAGAAACAGGAAGTGACATCAGACGGGAAAACTTTGAAAAGGACAACTCCCTGAATCAATTTTATCTGAAGTGACTCTTCTTCGTCTCTCTGACACAGACTCTAAATAATCTGAAGAAACATCAGATTCCTCTCTACAGTCTGTTGCTGACATACCTGCAAACTCAGACGAGATGAAAAACGTGACAAACCTACTAGCTCTTGTAAGGAGGGGGGTGGGGGTCTGGATGACATAGCATTGCTAAAGTGGGGTTATTTTTGGTTTAACTTACACAGGTGAGAATATTGTTGGTAGGTGATGAGTCTTACCTCAAAAATAAGTGTCCAATATCACAAGTGACAACCAGTACTGGTAGTTATGATCTAGACCAGTTCCATTTGTCCATGGGAAATATTTCCCCATCATCTATCTTGTCTGCGATTGGCCAAATGACTCGCGTTCCGCCAAAGATCTTCTATTGTGGACAGAAACATTGTTTCTTAAAGTTCAGTCAATGGGAAATTATGCCATCTACCACAACTCTGACCCCGACACCCCCCCACATCAACCCCAAAGCCCCACCAAGCCAGATCCCAAACCCCTCACCCTCATTATGTAATGGAGCCGATTAAAGGAGCCCAAAGAGATTGACCTGATGTGTCGGCAGATGCAGTTTCAAGACTAATATG
>JARVGV010001587.1:3378122-3396118 GCA_031762435.1 Hypsolebias longignatus | reverse complement strand
AGTCCCAGTTGAAGTGCTTCCTGGAGGATCATGCTATCCTTGAGTTATTCCAATCTGGCTTCAAACCTCTCCACAGCCCTGGAACTGCCCTACTGAAGGTTTTTAATGACATCTTCTTATCCACAGAAACTGGTGACTCTGTGCTGCTTGTCCTATTGGACCTTACATCTGCTTTTGATGCCATTGACAATGAGATCCTCATTGCTAGGTTGGAACAGTGGGTGAGCATCACAGGGTCAGCTCTCAGTTGGTTCAGATCCTACTTCACTGACAGATCCTTTTGTGTTTCCATCAACGACTTTAGTTCTGCAGTGGCAGCACTTAAATGGGGGGTTCCACAGGGTAGATAAAAAGATTAAAAAATCAACCAAACACAAATTTCCTTGATTTTTGTGGTAAGTTTTGTTGGATCCAATGTCCAAAATGGACTGCTTTTGTAGACCAGTAAATTTCTACCTTAATGCACTTTTTATCAAAAGCTCTTTGTCCCATAGCTCTGAAATGTTTGACAATTGTTCCCATGGCAACGGTAATAGATTCAAACTGCATCCAAGTCAGAAGAGTTACTTCAAAATGTGTTAGTGAGGCAGGTCCAGCTCGCTGATGACTCATATCTACAGAACAAGACATCTCTTGCCAAAACAAGGTTTCCAAGTGCAACAACATGGGGGGTGGGGGGGGGGGTCTCTTGATTTCAACAATTGTTTGACAGGGATAGTTTTTACTGCTAGCATGGGTTGAAAAATGTATTTTCCATTTGTTATTGATCCAACAAATGATTAGTCCAAACAGAAGTTGACAATAATTTTTTTTTTAGAGCAGCCAGTGTTTCCAAGTCAAAGAACAGTAAACTTTTTGTGAGAGTATGTGTTTTATTATTATAGATAAGATTTCACAGTAAGGTTTCAGCTGGTGTTTTTTTTCCCCCATTTACTGTGGTCATAAATTGGTGTTTGTTCTCCCTGAAAGGAATGCAATTTATTTGTATTTCAACTTTGTAAGGAAAAAAAATGTTAACGAAAGACCAGTTGTTCTTTTTGTTGATGTTTCTTAACATTTTCAACATGTGCTTTTTAAAAAAAAAAAATTTTAATGAAATTTGCTCGCATAACAGATTCCGTGCAAACTTTTCCCATTTTTGTTTATTGGTGGTGCAGAGATTAGAAAAGGCAAACCTGTGATCGGAAGGTTGTCGGCTCGACTACCCGAACCAACAACATCAGGATGTGGGTGTGATAGGTGAAACACCCCTACCTGTCTCCTGTTTGTCCCACTCTGGGCCCTTGAGCAAGGCCCTTAAACCTCACCATCTGATCACTCAGGCGCCCTAGTTGGCAGCTCTGCTCCACATAGAGCGCTGTGGTAGCTCGGTCTAGGGTTGTGTCAGGAAGGGTATCTGGTGTAAACAACCCCACCAACAAACAAACAAACAAAAAACTATTGCTAATTCTTCATTCACGTTAGCTTGATGTGGCGACCACTGAAAAAGGGATTAGCCACAAGGGAAATAAAAGTTTACTGGATGAAAAATAAATGTATAAATAAACAACCTCAACAAATTTGGTCAAAATGTCTCAAAGGGCCATCTTTTACGTTCCACAAACAACAAAATGGACGTTGGGAGGGGTTTAGAGACAGTGACAATAACTGTTTAGCAAAAAGTCCAAGTTCAAGCCATGCACTAACCAATTAAGATTTAAATTTTACTTTGAAAACAAACAATGATTTACAAGAAGACACACGTAACACTTTGAATTTCTTCTTCTGGGTTAGCAGGATTAAACTTCTCCTCGGCCTAAAGCACAAGACTCGATGAGACAGAAACAAACAAGGTTTAGAAGAAATTGTTCTTTCCTTCTTAAAAACAAATATCAATACAGTCAGTTCAGTTTGAGCAAATGTTTTTTTTTTGTAAATTATTGTTCAGTTTGGAGGTGACAAACTTTTTAATTTGTTTGTCACCACTTTACAACAGTTCCGGTCTAAAGTATTATTCCTGTCTGCATCATTTCTACATCATGGTGGTTTTGTTAAAGGGCTTCAGTAGATTTCCATTTCTGAGCTGCAGATCGTTTCATGAAAACAAGCAAACCATGCGACCTGATGGCTGGTTTAGATTTACACCTGGCTCTGCAACCATATCTGTGTGCCACAGGTGTTTTTCCACCTGTGTCACAAAGATTTAATCGTCTATTTTCCCAGTAAAAAAAAAAACAAAAAAAAAAAAAAAAAAAAAAAAAAAAAAAAAAAAAAAAAAAAAAAAAAAAAAAAAACAGCATTTAATGAAAGGACCTGAGATCCCATTACTGGTTTTAAAAATTACGTTGTTTTTTTCCCCCACAATGGACTCTCTTTAGGTTTTAAAACTTTGTATTATCAGTTTCTCTCAACTGTTTCAGCTTTGCAAACAAAACTCCAATCAATTCAACCGCAGAACATATGTGTTTGAAATATAGTGTATATCTTGTATGGACATTTCTGTTCTGGTCAGCTCCATCACTTAGAAATATCACTAAAATAAGCTTAATGTAGATTTTCATCTTAACAGCAAAGTGGACAAATACTGACTTATGTTTGTGAAATGAACAACTCAGGTGTGTTAGTTTCCACAGATTTACACAGTTATAATATTAAGTCATTTCAAAATGGTGTCATGATAAGTAGCAGCAGTTTTGTTGCTAAAAAAACAAAACACTTTTGGTTGCTGTTTTCCTGTTTCCAAGGAAACAAATCCACAGAAATAAAGTTCACACAGAAACTTCTGTCAGTGTAAACGTAGAAATCTCATCTTGTTATCTTCGGCCAACAAGCGTTAATTTTCAAGGACAAAAGGAGGAACTTGAGTGTTTGTATGAGATGCTCTTTGGTGATTGATACATGTTGAGCTTGACTCAATCAACCCCATCACCTTCATCCTCCACAGTTGGCTGGATGGACGTTTAGGTTTGTGTGGACTTGCCTGATCAAATACTGAGTCCTGCTCAGCTAAAAACAAAAATGAAGGATTCTTAGCTCAATGGAGACTTTTGTGGACAAGGTTTAGAAGCAAAGCAATTAAAAAAAAAACATGATCAAAGTGATGCTAGCCTGGATGTAAGAAACAGATGAAAGATAATGAGCAAACAGACAAATGTGTAGAAGCTGACAAAAACAAACTCTTTTAAGGTGGAATATTACATTAACAAATAATTTACTGCAAAAAATGACAAGAGACTCACAAACTCTGGGATAAAGAAGAGGTCTGGAAAAGTGATGAAGACCCTGCCGCCTGTTGGCAGAACATCACCTGAGGTGGTGGAAGCCATAGTCCAAAATTCTGCACGAGTATGCAGGTGAGGTTATCTGCAGAGTGAGATGCAAAAACGGTGGTATTCTGTTTTAAAGGGGGCGTCTTTCTTTCCTGTTCTTTCCTCCAGCACCTCCTTCTGTTTCTCCTCCGCTCCTCCTCTCCGTCCAGTCCCAGTCGACCTGTTTGACGGGGGCTTTTTGGCTGTTGTTTGCGCAGTGGGAGGATGCTCTCTGGTTCTCGGTCGTGTTGCGTTTGAGTGCTTCTGTGTGCAGGTTTTTCATGTGTGGGCCCTCATGTGTTTGCGTACGGGGCACAAAAAACGGCAACGAGCGTGTTTACATGCACACATAAAGGTGACTGCAAGACGTGCACTTTTAATCTATTCGCGTAAGAACTGGAGTTAGAATTTTTTTTCATGCCAATGTCTATGGTGTAATTTTGAGTTTGAATTCGTTTGATTTAGTTCTGTGTTGTATTTTAATTTTTAATGGTTGTGCTTGAAATTTGGTGGATTTTGTTTGGATCAAAACATATTGAAAGGTAACTATAAGATGTGGTGGTCATTTTTATATTTAAAACAGTGGGATGTCACAAATTTCACTCCTCTCTCGGCCGTAAAACAGGACACACTGCAGCTTGACACTAAACAGTCGTGTCTTTAATGACGTGTGTTTTGCCAGCAGGAGGAAGGTTCCAGCTACCAGAAACAAGACCATAAACAATGTTTCTTTTCTGAAACGTCTAATAAAGATATAAAACTTTAAGGGATAAACAGGAAACATATTGTATAAGCAGAAAGTCCAAACCTGCCTGAAGCTTGTGAAAGTCAGTTTGAAAAATAGCCTGAAAAGTTTTACTTTGTATATTGTACATGTTCCTACATTATTTAGCTAGTAAAAAAACATGTTGGTCATATTGGTCTGACCGGCTGCAAACCAAAAGTAGATTATTCTACTAAATACTTTTATTTATTTTATTTATTTATTTATTTATTTATTCATTTCAGATTTAAAACACACCCAAAAAATTACAAAACCACATGATAAAAGTAAAAAATACTTAAAATGAAAAGTAGCAGAAGAAGAAAATAATCGTATCATATCTGCCCCTTCTTTAAAACAAAATTTAAGTCAAACCATCAATTCAAACAACAATCATCTATGAATGATATAACATAACAAATAACTAATCATAATTTTTCATATATAGTACATTTAAGATAAACTAATTTATATTTATCTTTTCAAAAATTTATTCTTAATCATTTTCTTGAACATAGGCATTGACTTTACTATTTTAACATCATTTTCTAAACCATTCCACAGACCTATTGCGTGAATTAAAGTAGTAGTATTGGTTCACATTTATGATTTGTGTCTTTTGTGACTCCCCGTTCGGTTCAAAAGTTTTTCAACACTGTAAGAAACACGAGCGACTCAAAGTTTGCTGTCTCTGCCTTTCTCGTGATCATCTAAGGAACATCAGCTAATAAGACCCATCCCCGCCCAAAGCCACGTCCCTATACCGTGCACCACAGAGCCGGTCGACTGTCTTCACATGGGACATTTTTGAGGACATCTACGGCCCTTCACAGTGGTTTCATCTCAGGACTTCTGTGTGAACTTTTAACACGATTACTGTCCATGTAAGATGACGTGGGTCCAAGGCCACGGCGTATCCGTTTTCCCAGAGCGAACATAAGAGGTTTGGATGGATGGTGAGCGAGAACCGCTTCAGATCCCTCCTGGCAGTCGATCCAGAAGCCTCCTTCTTTGGTCGTCCTCTGATTTCCAAAGGGTCCCTAATGGAGCGCTAAAGGCTGTGACAGTAATGGAGCAGGGCTGTGAGATTAAATGGGTGCATTTAGAATACCAGTAAACTCGAGCCAATCTCAGCAATATTTAGTCAGACATTGAGCTGCGGTGCCTCAAGTCATGTTAGTTTAACACCAAATGCCACTCACGGTAGAGGGAGGGGGGTGGGGGGGTCGTTGCTCCATTAGTTACTTGGATTCGAACACTTCAATGGGTCCCACACGCAGATCAGCAGTAAAACATTTGCTGCCTCCCCAAGTTGCTTTAAGTCCCTCGGGCACTTTAAGCTCTTACGTGCTCCTTCAGTCCTTCACGTTCTGAAGGTACAAACCAGTACAACTTACCCCTATTGCAGTTAAAATGATAGACTATTTGATTTACACATAAACATTGTTGAACAAACGAGGTTTTGGTTGCCTCACGGGGCGGTCTTTGCATTTTTCAGTCATTTTATCTGATGATCTGATAAGTTTAATTCTAAACTATGCACACATTTCTTATACAATCAGAACGTGATCTGGGTTGCGCCACATTCTGTTCCCCAACCTTATCCCTCTTTTTTTTCCTTTTTCACACACTTGCTTTCAATCTTTGCATGCCGGACGCCAAGAATATGAGACCAATTAAAACTCAGAGCAGGGTCTTACAACCGTCCCCTCTTCTGGCAGGCGTCCTCGTAACACGTTGCACATTCTTTGCTCCAGAAAGCCTCGTGCTGTCAGCCCCATTTCTCAAAACCGCACAAGACAAAAGAGGACTGGCGGCTCGGAGTGCGTGCCAGGCTCAGACCTGCGTCAACAAAGACAAAGGAGATCACAGTGAGAATTAGGGGGGCGCCCCCCAGAGAGGAACATGAAGGGTGACTGGTAGTAGAAAATCTGCTGTGAAATCTTCCCCCATGTAGGAAGTGTGCAGGGGTAACACCGTCTGCTCAGTCCTGACAGGACATGGATGAGTTAAGGGAATAAAAGGCTGAGGTGGTGGCAGCGCTTCATTCAGGTCAGGAGGTTTCCCTCAGCCTAAATGTCTTGGAGAAGGGGGGAGGGTTTGGTTGTCCATGTCCAACAGGGTCAAAAGTTAAAGCATCCCTGGTGACGCATGTACCGGGACATTTCACCTCAGGCTGACACTTCTGTTTAAGTTCAATTAATCTATTTGTTTTATCACTATCACCATTTAACTCCTGAAAATTATGCTGTGCAAAAACAGTTTGTAACCATCCATCCATCCATCCATCCATCCATCCATCCATCCATCCATCCATCCATCCATCCATCCATCCATCCATCCATCATCTTTACCCACTTCTTCCTTTTCAGGTCATGTGTCTCACTGTGTGAGAGGCGAGGGACACACAGGACAGGTCTCCAGTCCATCACAGGGACACATAGAGACAAAGGAGAGTTACCAATCAGTCTAACATGCATGTTTTTGGTCTGTGGGAGTACCCGTAGAAAACCCACATTTGCACTGAGAGAACACGTAAACTCCACCCAGAAAGGTCCCGGGCTGGGATTTGAACCGACAACCTTCTCACTGAGAGGCAGCAGCTCTACCATCCTGCTCCACCGTGCCGCAGTTTGTAACCAGTAAAACTGAATCTGCTGTGAAAACGCAGTGTGAGAGTTGGATGACTGCGTACATTTGCCGAAGACGCTGGCAAAATGCTGTTGGAGCGAAAAGAAGCAGAACAACAGCTAAGAGCTAAAAAAAACTAAATGTTAGCTAAAAGCTGCAAACGTCCTAATCCAACAAAAAAAAAAAAAAAAAAAAACCTAAAATTTTGAAATGTAGAGCAAAAAGCTAGCTAGAAGCTAAAAGAGGCTAAAAAGCTGACCTAAAGATAAATGTAGTAAAATAACTAAAATCAAAAAGTAGCATAAGCTAAAGAAAAGTAGCAAGACTAGATAAAAGTAAGCTTAATTAAAGGTAACAAAAGGTTAACAACTAGAATCCAAATGTAGCAAAATACTAAATAAAAGCTAAAAGTTGCAAAAAGCTAGCTACAAAGCTAAAAGAAGGACCTAAAGATAGCTGTAGTTAAAACTGTAAGTAAAATACAAAAGTAGCAAAATGCCAGCAAAATTAAAAGGGATGCAAGACTCAAACGAGTTAAATGAAGCAGGTTTTAAAAAGAACAACGTTTTCGAAGGAACTGAAGAGATTTGCTCGTACTTCCACGGGGAGACCGTTTGCAAATGACATTACATTTTAAAAGATAAGTAAGAAAATTACAAAAGTTACAAAAACCAAAAGTCAGAACAGCCATCACCTAAATGAGCTGAACATGTGAAGTGCACACATGATGCAGAAGTAGTTGCGTGTAAAGAACATAGAAGAATAAAAAAAAACATAATTATGTAAAACATCAGCTCTAACTTGATGTTTTGTAACGCTTACACATCTTAAAGGGAAAAGTGTCATGAAAAGAAAACATGAATTATAAAACACATTCTGAATGTGCTGAAGTCTGGAGGAACAACTGAACGTTCAACGAGTCATTCACATTATTTTACTCTATTAGGATTCTTAAAACATGAAACTGACAATAAATAGTTTTTACTCATTTGTGCAGCCGTCCTTGTGAAAAATGTGGATTTAATTCGATCTTGTTCAGAACCAGAGTGATTCCCCGCATGCGTTCGTGTTGCGCTGAGGCCGGAGCTGCAGTGGAGGACAGAGCTGCAGATGTGCTGCACATCTCTGAGGCCCGGACAATTACAAATGCTAATTTCACACTTGCTGCTCGTTCAGCGGAGGTTCTCCTCACTGAGGCTCCTTTCATGTCTGCGTCAAAGTGTTGCTCTCACAAAGAGGCACTTTCTGAACTCTTCCTTTGAGCATTCCTCACCGGACAGGTCCCAAATAAAACCTGTCCGTCTCGGGGGTCTGCCGTGGAGTTCTCTTTTGTTCTGATTCAGTTTGCACCACCTGTCATTCAACACTAACCCCCTGGATTCCCATAATGTTCTGCCTCTGAGAGCTTTTGTCTGTGAAAGGACACTTTGATGCACTTATGGAACGCTGTCCTCTCCCTGTGCAGGGAACCAGAGAGGGGCCACACACACCTCCACACAGATCGCACACTCCTCAAATGCCCTCTACTCAGCAGCTGGGTCCCACTGCCTCTGCACACACACACACACACACACCACAGTGTGTGCTGCTGGTGTTCGTCTGTCGTCGCCCATCGGGGTCCATCTGTGTTCGCCTTTGATTTGCTCTTCTGTGTGGCGGACCCGCAGCCATTCGGGGCCACCGAAGGGGTGGAGAGGCGGACGGTGTTCGCTGGTGCTGGTGGCCCTTCCTCGAGTCATTCCACATCATTTGTCATTTTCGTCCCACATGTTTTTTTTTTGTTTGTTTGTTTTGTTGCTCCCTGCCACATGAAAAGAGCCCGATGCCTCCAAAAGTTTCAACATCCAACACGATGACAGGAACGTGTTCACGATTGTTTGTTGCAACAAATCCAAATGCACAGCAACGAATAACAATGTAACATAGAGTCTTTTTCATTTTCATCCATCATGTTCCACTTGTTCTGAAGTCAGGTTTGAGCAGGGAGGTCCAAACATCTTGTTCCACAGCCTCTTTCAGCTCTTCTGGGAGGACTCCAAGGTGTTCCAAGGTCAACCGAGAAGCATAGTCTCTCCAGCGTGTCCTGGGTCTTCCCCGGGGTCTCCTCCTAGTCAGACATGCCCGAAGCACCTCCCTAGGGAGGCGCCCAAGCAGCATCCTTACCAGATGCCTGAACCCCCTCAGCTGGCTCCTCTGGATGTGGAGGAGCAGTGGTTCTACTCCGAGTCTCCCCTGATAACTGAACATCTCACCCTGTCTCTATGGGAGAGTCCAGCTCTGCAGAGGAGACTCTTTTCAACCTCCTGTGTCCACAATCTCATTCTTTCGGTCTCTACCCAGAGTTCATGACCAGAGGTGAGGGGAGGAACGTAGACTGACCTTAAACAGAGAGCTTCGCCTTAAACTCAGCTTCTTCTTCACCACAACGGACCGGCACAAAGTCCACAATACTGCAGACGCTGCACCAATCCATCTGTCAACCTCACGCTCCATTCTTCCCTCACTCATGAACAAAACCCCGAGATCCTTGAACTCCTCCACTTGAGGCAGAACCTCACCCTCGACCTGAAGAGAACACCTCTGACTGAGGACCATGGCCTCAGATTGGGAGGTGCTGATTCTCATCCCAGCTGCTTCACGCTCGGCTGTGAAACGCTCCAGCTGAAGATTCATTCATTCATTCATTTAAAAGAAGAGCTGGAGGTCACGGCACGATGGCGCTAACAGGACCACATCATCTGCAAAGAACAGAGAAGGATTCCTGAGGCCACCGAAACGGAAACCCTCCACCCCCCGGCTGCACAGAGAAGTTCTGTCCATAAAAGTTATGAACAGAATTGTGACAACGGGCAGCCCTGATGGTCCAACTCCCAACCTGAAGGGGTCTGCCTGACTACCAGATATGCAAACCAAACTCTCGCACCACTTGTAGAGGGACCGAACACCCTGAGGCAACGGGCCCCCCAATCCCATACTCATGGTAGCAACTTTCATACGGGCTCTATTGTGGAAATAAACTCATAGGAAGAAGAAACAATGACCTTTTTGGAGGCTTTAGATCTGCAGATGGGCATGAAGGCCAGGAGTGTTTGTAAATGAAAATTTGAGTCTTTAATGAACACAACAGATCATCCAGCCTGAGACTGTGACACTCAGAGGTGAGGAGGAGTTTCAGAGTTTATAATGAGCCTAAATGCTCCATGGTAGACCTGGATCCAGGGCGTAGACAGGCCCCGTTGACCTCATGTTACTTCTTCATGTGTGCTGCATTAGACCAGGTTAAAAATATGTTTCTATGAGACTTTTAGAGAACGTACAGAGTAAACATTATTTTCTGCAGCCTTATTTAGGTTCAACTGTGATATATACAGGAGGTTGAGCATGCATCAGGATATGGACACTAGTCCCTCGCTACTTCGCAGTTTGCTTTTCGCAGACTCACTTTTTTGCGGTTTTTCAAAATAAGACTGGACGTAACACTCAATTGGCTGATTGATGGATGAGCCACACGATCAGCGTGGAAGTTTTATTTAAAATAAATTATTTTTTAAAATTTAGCCTGGCTTTGCAGGATAAGCTTCCTCCTGCAGCTGATCAGCTGATCTCCGTGCAGAGCAGGGAAGTGTGCGTGGCCAAGAGCGCTTGCAGGTGGCACAAAGCAGGAAGCTGAACTCATGACATTCTGTGTGTTTTAGAGCGTTTAGAGTTTAGAAACATTGTTTAGAATATTGCAAGAGTGTGGGAAGGGTTTAAAATGCCTTAATGTATATACATAAATAAATACTAAAATAAACTACTACGTACTACTTGTACTACTATTCCTACTTCTCGGTTTTTCACTTATCGTGGGGCTTCAGGGTGCAGATCCCCCGCGATAAACGAGGGACATGATTTTTATATTTTCAAAATTTCATGACAACTTTGAAACAAATGTGAGTTGTTCACGTTACCTAATTATTTAGGTGGTTAGAAATGTGTTCAGGGGTGTTGTTGTGACTAAAACTCACCTGAGGGCTAAAGGGACTTCAGAAACATCTAAATTCAGTTAAAGTGATATTCGACTTTAGGCTATTGCCTTTCAAATCTCATCTAAAAAGGAACCAGTCTGCTGGAGTCGTCCTGGTTCCACGAGACGAGAAGAGCAAAGCCAAGTGGAGCATTTGAAGAGTTTGGGGGACGTTGCTTTGCCCTGAAAGAGGCAAACAAGCAGCTCCCCCCTCCAAAGTGTGTTTTTGTGTTTGCTTGTGTATGGGAGATGCCCCGGGGCCACACGAAGCTGGAACATTAAGCTTTGCCACGGCGGCTCAGGACAGCTCTGAGCCCTGAGCTGCTCTGGCAGTTTGCCGGGGGTGGAGGTGGCAGCGGGGGTGCAGGTTTGGAAAAGGCCCCTCAGCTCATCTTCTGCATGGGACAAACAGCCACTCGCACCGTCTGAGGCCGAAGAAAAGCTTTTAGGATCACGTTCTCCACAGAATGCTGTCCCTTGACTGACTTCAATCATCCACAGGAGAGAACCACGAGCTAAAACAACTTCGGCTGGCTGTTGCTGAAGGAGCTGAGACTGAGTAGCTAAAGCTAAAAGCAGCAAAACTAAAAGTGGCAACTGGTTGGCAAAACATATTAAAGTAAAACAAGGCTAGCTAAAAACTAAAGCAATAAACCGTTTGCTAAAAGTCGCAAATCACTAGCTGAAGGCTAGAATTGTAAATTAGAAGTTAATAGTGTGAATGTTGACTCAGCATTCAGTTTATTATAAAACCTTTGGGAAACATTAGGGGGGCTTTTAAAGATCAGCCAGACATAAATGAATCACTTACCAGGTGCACAATTTGGGGAGTCGGTATGAGAGGGACTTAAAAAGTTAATTTTGTGTATTTTCTGAAGTTAGCTGCTACATGAACCAGAAAACTGTGTTTGGACCTCAGATCCGGATGTGACAGCCTTCACTTTACTGGCTTCAGTTCTCAGGTGAACAGCTGTCGGTTCAGTCTGCCCAAGAGTTACAACGCCCCAAGAGAACCACCGCATCTACACTTTATATTCCTGAGAGAGCTGGAGTTGTTACATTCAACTGAAGCTCTTTGACAAACGTTGACAAATAGAGACAACAACTGTTGGCCGAACGGTAAACTGTAAGGTGACGCTCAAAGACCCGTAGACGATGTGAAGGGAGGTTTGGATCTGTTGAACCAACGAATCAGCAGAAGTGGTCTCTAAAAACACATTGTGTCTTTTCTAAAACAATGGAAGCTCCTGAATTACTTGAGACTGCAATGGTTCCCAACTGTGGTCCTTGAGGAACACCATTCTGCATGTTTTACTTGTTTCTCTGCTTTGACACGCCTGATTTGAATGAAGGGTTGATTAACAGGCTTCAACAGAATTTGATGAAATAATTAAATCACCGAATCAGGCGTGTTGGAGCAGAGAAACAACTAAAACATGAAGGATGGTGTTCCTCAAGGACCAGTGTTTGGGAACCACAGCTTTAGAGAGCGTAACATTCAGAGGCACCTAATATTTGTCAATAGCATGCTTTTTATTGAACATTTCAGGATTTATTCAACGTCTTTAACATATTTTTGGGGACCTGAAGGTTATATAGAAGAACTACTAACATCAGCTGAATGGACCGACTATTGATGCTCATGGCTTTGGTGAGCCCTTGAAAATCAGTTCCCCTTTGAAAACATGTTAAAATTTAGCAGTATTGATCTTCTGGACCCTCATAACTACCATTAAATTGCGTCTAACTTGTAGGAATCGTATTTTGAGAGATACTGTATTTAAAAGGTCTCTGGTAGACAAGCTGGGTTTATTTCTCAAAGACACAAGTGGCTTCAAACTGGAGCAGGAGTAACTGGTCCAGTTGAGCTCTACTGAGAAGGAGAGTCCAGCAGGAGCACTTTGCAGTTTTAATTTTCATTTAGCTTAAAAAAAGGAAGATATTTTAAAATTGGTTTCTGTAGAAAAACTACAGGAAAAACACTTAGGTAACTAACAGAGTTACAGGTTGAACAGGTTCAACTGTTGTTTGTTTGGAGAAAAAGGTTTAGCTTCAACCAGATAGTAATGCTAATGCTAAAGCTAATGGCAAGTCTGAGTGGAACCAAGAACAAAGTGGAACACTGCCATTCTATTATATTTTTTAAAAAAAATCACTGTAGATCACTTAAACACCAATTTATAAACCTTTACGGCCCCATTCGTTTTGCATCACATGGTTGTTTACATACAATTCTACAAGTATTTTTATTTAGTGGCTGCAACCAGTTTCAGTCTCTATTTCTGCAAACTGAGGTCATTCAGCTATCTATAACAAGTAAGATACTAACCGTGTACGACCTTTCCACTGACCTTACTTCCAAATATCAGCACCACCCCTTTAAATACTGACGTTGTGATTTTCAGTGGTTCTAGAGCTGTTGGTGCACGAGATATTTTGTTCAAATGGCAGCACCGAGTCATCAGTTGTCGGCTGAGCTGCTTTGTGCCAAATTAAAGCGGGAAGCGAACCAGAAATGTGCACCTGCTGCCACCAGAACCAGTGCTGCAGGACGCCCAGAACCTCTGATTCTTCTGTAGCCTCCTCTGCACGTCTTCTCTGTTGCTCCGTTTGCTGCAGGTGCTCACATGGAAGAGCTGGGCAAGGATAGGCGCGAAAAGAACGACAGAAATATGTGTCGAATGACAGCTGAAGTCCCACGAAGAGGGTGAAATTCCTTTGTTCAATTTAAATAAGCAGAAAATTACTTAAAAGATAAAAGGAACACAATACTAGCTAAAAGCACTGACAAAAATGTTAAAAAAAAAAAACAAAGTAGCTTAATGCTAGCTTAAAACGAGAAAAGCAGAAAAAGGCTGAATAAAAATAGCAATAAGCAAGTAAAACCAGAAGAATGTTAGCTAAGAGTTTAAGTAGCAAAAGCTAAAAATAGTCAAGAGTTAGCTAAAAGTAGCAAATCAAAAATGTAGCTAAAATAATCAGTAGGCTAGCCAGAAGCTAAAAGTAACAAAAGGCCTGGTAAGCTAAAGGTAGCCGAATGATATTAAATAACTAAAATGATCAAATAGTTAGCTAAAAGTTAAATTCACAAAATGCTAGCTTAAAGTAGCAAAATCACACCTAAAATCTGGCAAAAGACTAGCTAAGTTGAAAAAGCCTAACGAAAAGCTACAAGTAGCTGAATGGGAGCTAGAAGCTAAAAGTGGCACAAGTATCAAAGCCAAGCTAAAACAGCCAAAGGCTAACTAGAAGTTAAAAGTAACAGAACAGCAGCTAAAAACTTAAAGCAGGATAAAGTATTTTAAACAGAGAAATGTTTCTGAAGGAGCCGAAGTGATCCTAATGTACCGCCGTGGGAAAAATATTTGTAACTAAAAGTCTAAAGTTACAAAAAGCAACAGTCATCTCCTCAACGAGCTAAATGTTTTGATGTATGATGCAAAGTAGATTAAAAGAACCCACAGGAGAACAATGACGGAGTGCTGACTCAGCGTTTACACAATCATCATTTTCTGCAAATGGATCCGAGCTCAGCCGTCAGTCAAACGTGTCCCTCAGTCTCAGAGGACAAATCTGATTCGACGACATCTCCAAAGAGCCTTTTCACTTCTTTGAGTAATTAGAAAACGATGACGCTTAATGTTTCTTCAATGAAATGACATGATAGGAACCGCCCGGAGGCGTCCTGAGGCACTGGGGACACGAGGTTTTCTCACAACCCACAAATAAGATTGGAAATGTGTCTTTGGTGTCAGTCTCTCTTTGTCCTCCCCTCTCTTCCCGTCTTCCTCTCTGTCTCTTTCTCTTTGTAGTTAGAGCAGCAGAAGCTGTGCAGAGAGGAGTCCACGCCGGCCAACAAAGCTATTGAAGCATTACTCCCCCATCCCTCTCTCCCTCTGTTCAGGCCTTGCTGTGTTTTTGGCAGTTACTACTGACCATCATGGACGTCAATGCCAATTTTTGTGAAAACTGGCACATATGGCAGCTGAAGTGCCATATGCCGTACAGAATATTTTTTGGCCGTATCCCCCATTTGTATAATCGCTGGATCCGGTATAAAAGTGGCTCATTATTAATTCATTCATTCCCCGGTTTTTTCTCCCCCACACCCCCCGTTTTAGTTCCCTGGTGTGTTTCTCTGTCCTTTTTTCTAATTTTTACTTTTTCTTTTTTTTTTTTGCAGGTTCGCTTGATGTTGGTGAGGACACAAACGACAAGTTAATTTAATGTGCAGTGTAAAGCCTGTTGGTTAATTCACAGCTAAATAGGAGGATTGTTGCAACTGCAGAAGTCTGTCTTCACACATTAATCTCAGTTTCATCCTGACACACTTAGTTTAAATGAAACACTTTACATATGAAATAAAAGGGGGGGGGACAAGAGAAAGCTTGTAACGTGACGTCGTTTCTTTTTAGCTGATGTCTTGCTGAACTTATGACTTCCTGGTTGAGCTCGCCTACATTTTTCTGAAAGAACGGAAAACAACTGATGATCAATGGATATTATAACCATATCTGATCCCTCTGTTTGTAACCAAATGTTGTATAGAAGAGGTGAATCCAGATAAAGGTGAAACTGTAGGGTTTCCAGCTCTTCCTGAGTCCAGAGGTGGAGTCAGCTACCCTGCTGGAGCATTATTTATTGGTAGTTCTGCTTTTGGCCTCCTAGTGTTCATCCTGATTACGATTCAGTTCAGTTTATTTATAAAGCGCCACGTCACAACAGAAGTCAGCTAACAATCTTAATCTTAACATTATTTATGTGAGGAGCAGACTGCTTTGACTTTAACTCCGTCACAGAACTCTCATCTTGAGCAAATATGAAGGCGACAGTGGAAAGGAAAAACTCATTAGCCGTCCGTTCACTCTGGGTAAACGTACAACAGAAATGATCCTTTTAGATCAGGTGACATTTGTTTCAGACGGGAGTTTGAGCATCTGGGATCTGGAGGACGGATCAGAGCCTCTTCTGCAGTAATGAGGATGTTTTTCCGGTCCGGCTCGGTGAGGGGGACGCAATGCAGAACGACAAAGCGCTTGACCTTCACCTATGGTCACTATAAGATCCAGAACAAGCGGCTGAAATGAGCGTCCTGTAGTCTGGCAGGGTAAGAACCTCTGTCAGCTACTTTCGATGGCCTTCTCTCTTATAGCCATACGTTGAGAGTGTTTATTTTTTTCACTTCAGAAGCAAAGGTGATGCCGTTTTTGTCAAATATAATTTAACTAAATGTTCAGTGTCCTGAACCCGAAAAGACACAAAGGAAGCGATGGTACAAAGTTATTATTCACAGGGGACAGAGGTGACATGGGAGATCTACGGACGACAGTGAAAGGTGTTTCTATAGAAGAATATTGATGATGGTAGTGAAGATTTATTATTACTGGTGCATTCTGTTTCTAGGCTTGGGATGTGAGAGGAGAGGACCATGAGTTCTGTACTCAGTGGAGGAACTCCAGGTAAGGTGGTGATGAGAGGATGAGGGACTCGGTAGAAGATGAAGTTCCAGTAACCACCAAGATCTCAAGATTTAAGACTAAACTAAACCAGAAGCTGAAAAGTGTTTCACAAATCCCTGAAAATAAAAACCCGTCTCGTGACTTTGCCTAGAGAAATTATCACCATTGTCATTATTGTTGTAATTTCCAAACTATAACCTGCTACTTTTTTCACACACTTTGAACATCACAGCTTTTTATTAACTTTTAATTATACAGGTTAGTCTCACTGAGTCATGAGGACTCGTTTTCAAGAACGATCCATTTTAGAGACAATGCTGCGGCTAATTTATGGCTTTATTTTTATTTTAGTTTATTTTTTGATGCCACCAAAACATTTAGCCTCATCACACCCGGGCGCTCACAGAGCTGCCCAATACACGTCTCTCTTGTGGGGTGGGTTCTCATGACTCAATGAGACTACCTGTATAAATAAAGGTAAAAGAAAGACTGAACAATGAAATTACAGAACAGGTCACTGTGGACCAATGAAACACATGCTTTCCCTCTCTCTCCTTCCCACAACAAAGTATTTGCAGCCACTTGAAATAAGTGCGAATCGTATAGCAAATCAAATCGCGAACTTGCCTCGAGACGAAAGTGACGCTGAGAGCGACAGCGAAAGAGAGACCAAGGACGTGTGATGATGTTTTCTGAGGTTGTTCAGTTCTGACACTGAAGAAGACGACTTCAGTGGTTTTAGCATGAAGGAGGAAGATGAAGATAGTGATCATTGACTTCCTGGTTGGCTACCCCATTTATTTTTTTAACCAGCCGTGTTACAGGAACTGTTCAGAAAAAAAAAAACATTTATTGTACGTATTTGTGTGTTACTAAGACACCCACGGCTTATAGACAAGTGTGGCCTATATAAGTACAATTTTTATTTATTTTGTGGGTGTGACTTATATTCAGGTGCGCTCAGTAGTCTGGAAATTATGGTATTTTAAACAAACATGTCAGGCACTAGGACCACGAGCCACATCAGTGAGAGCGGACTCTGCAGCTCCGTGCTGAGAGGAAGAGCTCTGCATTTGATGAAAACTGAGCGAAGCACGTGGCGATTTGTCAACTTCGAAACTGAAAGAGTAAAGTTTGAATTTGTTGTTGATCCGTCTTAGCTTAGAGGGACAGAGTCGATCAAATGAAACAGTTCGGTAAGAACCAGCAGAGTCAAAATGATGATTTAAAAAAAAAAAAACTGAACAAAAGAACTTTTTTCAGACAGTCTGTAGTGAGTGGGTTGGATGTCCCTGGGGTCAAAGGTCACACAGCATTAGTAAGAAGACTTAAGGTTGTGTACTGTTGAAGACGTTTCCGTCGGTCTGAAGAAATTCATGTGAATTTAGAGGAGAGACCAGTCCATAATCTTGTTTGTCCACCAACAACCCCGTCATCCATTGTTTCTGTCACGCTGCTGATCCAGTTTCACTTTTACTGTTAGATATTCAACATAAAAGACCAACAGAACAGATGCATCAACAAAGGGAAGTGTTCACCTTTTAAAATGGCGTGATCAGATGGACATTTGTTGATCTGAACGACTGAGCCAGAGCCTCGTGCACACACAGATGTTTCCTTCTCTCCACTGTGTCACATGATCAGCTCACAGGACTGACTTCCTCCCACAGTTTGTGTCTCCCCGTCCATCTTTAAGTCTCCAACACTTCCCCTCCGTCCTCAGAGTAGCTGCCTCTTCCTCCCTTCTCCTCTTCTGCCCTCCTTTGGAAGAGGACTAGACGGTCTGCAGTGGGGGGGGGGGGGGGGGGGGGGGGGGGGGGGGGGGGGGGGGGGGGGGGGGGGGGGGGGGG
>JARVGV010001587.1:3253563-3264044 GCA_031762435.1 Hypsolebias longignatus | reverse complement strand
GGCTTATGGGTAATACCAGATGGCTAGGCCTCAGATTGACAAAGCCCCTTGGATGAGGGGCGAAACGTTTCTTTTAAACAAAAAAAAAAAACCGAAGTCCAGATGACATGATTCAACCTTTTTTGTTATGGATGTTAAAGTTTTTAAAAGGCAGTTATTTTCAGTTTCTTCTCTTCCGTTGGCTCATGAACTCACCTGATTTGCTTTTTAAAGTACAAAGAAATAAGCAGAGAATCTTGCAGACGCTGGTGAATGTCGGTCATTCAGAAACGGACCCAGAACCTCCTGCACAATAATCTCTTCAACTTTGCCCTCACAGTCAACTAGATTTGGCTCCGAGGGAATCTGCCTTTAACAAACACGTTGAAAACTGAATCGAAGAACAAAGCTAATTGAATTGAGTGCAAACATCTTCCCCGAGCTTTGCTCAACCCCAGCAGTCCTCTGCACGCCTCAAGAGCTGATTGTGCTGTGTACACTTTTCCTTTCAGCGTCTTACACCTGCGGCTTTGTCTGCCTGAGAACGTGTCCACAAATATAAGACTGTGATAATGCTGCACCTGTTTTAAAAGTTATTTCAGGCAGGGTAAACAATAATCACAGAACAACTCATCATCGTGCCAGAGCAAGCCTATTAGAGTAGAGTGCTTATGTGCAGGTTAGATTCAGTTCACCGGCCCACAGTTCTTTATACAGCTGCACAAACTCTGAACTGGGTCTTTATGTCGTCTCAAGCAGGCGAGGCTTTTATGTAACAGAAATAAATGAGTGTAGTAGTGAAAAGTCATATTTTGGCTTGAAGAAACACAACAAAGATTGTGTTCTTGTACAACAAGGGGCAAAGGTCAACACTTGTCTCAGTTCTACTGCTCTCAGCTCAGTTCAACATGAAAACGTTTCGGTGGGTTCGTCCTAAATCAGCTCAGCCACAAACATCTTGTTCTGAGTAGCTGACGTGTAGCTGGTCCAGCATTTGCACCAGGTGTGCGTCTGCTGCGCCAGGTGTGCGTCTGCTGCGCCAGGTGTGCGTCTGCCGCGCCAGGTGTGCATCTGCCGCGCCAGGTGTGCATCTGCTGCGCCAGGTGTGCGTCTGCTGCGCCATGTGTGCGTCTGCTGCGCCAGGTGTGCGTCTGCTGCGCCAGGTGTGCGTCTGCTGCGTCAGGTGTGCGTCTGCTGCGCCAGGTGTGCGTCTGCTGCGCCAGGTGTGCGTCTGCTGCGCCAGGTGTGCGTCTGCTGCACCAGGTGTGCGTCTGCCGCGCCAGGTGTGCGTCTGCCGCGCCAGGTGTGCGTCTGCCGCACCAGGTGTGCATCTGCCGCGAGTTCAACAAACATGCAGGGAAAGATGCAGATGAAAAAACAAAAGGTAGAAATTCAGATTCCAGGGAAATGAGTTTATTGTTGTCTGGTTCAATATAACATTAATGTGATCCATCCATCCATCATCCTTCATCCATCCATCATCCATCCATCCATCATCCTTCATCCATCCATCATCCATCCATCCATCATCTATCCATCCATCCATCATCCATTCATCCATCATCCATCCATCCATCATCCATCCATCATCCATTCATCCACCCATCATTCATCCATTCATCCATCCATCCATACATACATCCATCATCCATTCATCAGCCATCCATCCATTCTTCCATCCGTCTATCCATCATCCATCCATCCATCATCCATCTATCCATCCATCCCTCATCCATCAATCATCCATCCATCATACATCCATCATCCATCCATCATCCATCCATTCTTCCATCCATCTTCCATCCATACATCCATCCATCCATCCATCATCCATTCATCATCCATCCATCCACCCATCCATCCATACATCATCCATCCATCCATCCATCCATTAGCTGAGCTCTGGTCATGGCAGTAACAAGTTCAGGAGGGAAACCCAGACCTCCTTCTCCCCAGTGAAACTCTTCACGTCCTCCTGGAGAATCCTGAGGTGTTCCCAGTTCAGAAAAGATACATTATCCCTCCAGTGAGTTCTGGTTTTGTCCCGGGTTCTCCTTCCAGTGGACGTGCCTGGAAGACCTCTACAATGAGACATGCATGGAGGCATTCTAATCAGATACCAGAAGTACCTCAGCTGTCTGTTTGTGATGAGGGTTAGACTATAAATGGACCAGCCAATCCATGAGTGTCACCTTTCACCTCAGCTCCCTCTTCACCACAACAGAGAGGAGCAACGCTCTCATTACTGCTGCTGAGGCATCAGTCTGTATCTACCGTTCCATCCTGCCATCACTCATGAACATTTTCAGATGCTTGAACTCCTAAATATGAGCTCTAAATGTTTTTAAAGCTTTAGTGTGAAGCAGTTGCTGCGTAAAGTTGACAGTTATTTTGTTCAGGAATATTTAAATTTAAAATGGTAATCTTAACATACTGAAGTCTTTTTTATAGTAATGGTGTAAAACAAAGAAAATATAACAAATGTATGGAAATAAATTGTAATGGAATCAGATTATGTTTATTACTGTGCACGTTAGGGCAAGTATTCCAACGTACAAGTACAACTGTCTCCTGTATTAGATGAAGAGTGAACAGAATATACAGCAGAATGAAACTAAAGGGGTTCAGGGCCATTGATGGAAACAACGAGCTGATAGACGTTAGATGATCCGTTTTCACAAAGTTCATAAAGATGAAAGCACCTGCAGAGTCTCAGGTTGTTCAAAAGTCCATTTATTGATCTAAACTGGACCTGACCCTGCAGGAAACGTTCAGATGGCCGCAAAGTTTTACTAACAAGCACTTTCATGTGTGGAGAAGAGCCAAAACGCTAACCAATCACAAGCTTCTTCTTTATTAGAAGAGCTAAAGCCAAATCCTGAAGCGTGTCATTTGCACGTTTGGCATTCAGCTGACATTTAGAGCCTGCTGCTGTGAATGAAAGGTTTTAGCCTCAATTAAATTTGATGGACATGTGGGCCATTGCAGGCATCATGACCTTTTAGTTACAAGGTGGTTGTTGTAACCACAAGGCCACCCTGCTGCCTTTAGCTTTCTGGTGGTTCCTGACTTGACTCAGTTCTACCCCTAAATGTTAACAGACTTAGTACAGTGGGACTCCATGATGTCACATGCTGTGAGTGGTTAGAGGAGCTGCTTCTCGTTAGCTGGTGGACTGGAACCAATATTGTGAGGATGTGTGAGTACAGTTAGTGGATGTGAGCATTCTGTCCTCACACATGCATAAATGCTCACAGCGCATGTTTAGACATATCCAGGCGTGTGCGTCTGTGTATTTGTCGTTCGGATCAACAGGTCGGTACTTCCCCTCTGTTTGGAGCTAATCCCCGGCTGCAGCGCCCAGATTGATGTGCTGTGGGAGCAAGAGCTGACAATTAGAAACACTGCTTGTTGCCTTTAAGCCTGCTGTGACACACCGCTAAATGTTGACGTTTCAAACGGGCACGATGTAAAGATGTTGAAACTTCTTCCAAGATGGCTTTCAGCAGTGCGTGGCATGTTCGCCTTGAACAGGAAGACGGTGGTTTCATGTTTGCGAATCATGTTTCGGTCGACTTGCTAAGATCAGACTAATCTACAAACATTTAAGGAGGAAATTAGGCCCCACCCAGTGGCTTTGAAGTCTCTTTGTTGGTTAAAGATTGACAGTTCTAAGTAAAATGTGGAAAGTTGGTAGAAAAAGTGTGTAGATTGTGTCTGCTGGAGGATAACTGCATAATGTTCTGCTAAATTTTATTGAATTTATGCCATTCTGAACTATTTTGTATACTTTTGTGACATTTGTAGGAAATATAATAATCTAAATTAAAGTTTTCCTGTTTTGTGTTTTTTATATAAACTACATTAAAAAGCTAGCTTTAAAAAAGGTAATATTTAAAACAACACATTAACTGTTAGCACACACACACACACACACACACACACACACACACTTCTACCACACCCATTTTTCGCCCAGTATCTGTACAGATGGTTGAGTTAAGAGTCCCCTCCTGTCAAACGAGTGATGGGATCAAACCTGTGGCTTCACTCATGAACCTGAAGTAACTCTGCGTGTTTGGATCATGAAACGAGAAATGCTGTGAAAAAGAACTTCTCTTTGTGACGTTCTCTGTCAGAGGAGATGTTACTGAGTGAGATTCAGCTTTTCTCACAGCGTTGAGTGGTTGCTCATGGTTTTGAGTTATGAAGCTTCGTTGGGAATCCCGCAGTAGGATTTGGACATAACACGTTTAGAGACTGTTGTTGGGGGTGTCTTGAAGTCTCATCTTCTCACTCCGGCCCCAACACGTCTGAACCCTTGGTCTCAGTCGCGGGTCGTGGATCCTCCAACATGATAATGACCCAAAACACACAACCACAAACAGTCAGGAATGGCTCAGAACCAAACATTGGACCGTTCTGAAGTTTCCTTCTGAGCCCTGATCTAAATACTGACAAACATCTGTTGAAGGAGCTGAAACATCTGGAGAATGAGCTCTTCAAACCTGAGACAGCTGCAGCAGTTTGTTCATGAGGAGTCGACCTGGACACCTGTGAACAGGTGGATTAGGAAACATGGACAGGTGGATCAGGACACCTGTGGACAGGTGGACCTGGACACTTGTGGACAGGTGGACCTGGACACCTGTGGACAGGTGGACCTGGACACCTGTGGACAGATGCAGCAGTCTCAGAGTTACAGGTTGCAGTGATTTCCTCCTAAAGTTGTTTAATAAAAAAAAGTCAAAGGTACCAAAAGGTCAGTTTCATTAATTTTTTTTTCAACACTTTTATTGAACCAACATAAAAAAGTAATGAATATTTGTCACTGGTTTAATTTTAGTATTTTTTTTCTATTTTTGTTTAGTGTTTTTTGTCAGTTTTAGTGACCTTTGACTAATAGTCTTTGTTCAATGTTAGTGTTGAAACACATGTTTATTTTGTTGTTCTTTAAGCTGCTTTATTTTAGCCGCAGCTACAGTTTCTTTTGCTCAGCATGTTCTTTTCATCCACCTTTGCTCCACTGAAACAAAAAGACACAACATTTCACGTCATGACAGAATATCTCCACCTGTTAAACCACCAGATAGTGATAGGAAACAATGTTGGAAATAAAGAAACTAAACTTCCTTAGCCTTGTTTTATTTGACAAACAACCAATTCGTCCAAAATAAAGACAGAAGAAAACCGTTTAATCTTAGTGGATTTATTAAAACACCCACCCCCCACAACAAATAAATAAAAAAAGACAGCCCCTTTAACCATCTTTATTCACTTTCCTCTTTCTGCGCCGAGGCTTCCAAGTTCATTAAACGCATCCAGGTCTGCTGCCAGACTGCAGGTATTTAATATTTCTCACATAAACCTGTTTCTGCCAGGTCTTCTTAATGTTTCCAGCATAACAAACTGTACTGTCAGCTGGCTCCTGTGTTAACGGCAACGCACCTGCTCGCTTTCAGTGCCACTCATCAAGAGAAGCGTGCACATCTGAAAGATGTAAAAACACAGGAAAGGGATGTTGGACCACTGTAACACCAGCGCTGTTCTTGGAAGTTTATTTTTTTTATTCTTAACAGCGACATGAGAGTTTTATTTCTTCTTTGAGAACCATGGCCTGAGTCCTTAAAGTTAGTGCCTCCTTGGGTCTTTCTCTCACGTGGAGGAGTCCAACAATCCGGCCATCTTGTTCACAAGTGATGGCAGGATGGAGCAGGGCCCTCAGTCTCGAGGGCAAAAGAAAGGGTTTGTAGCTCAATCATCCTGGTAGATGAATGCAACAAAGGTTAAATCAAGTCATCTGGACAGTTTCAGTTTGGGAGCAACGTTTCTTCCTTCATCCGAAAAACTTAATCGGTCTGAGGCCTGCCAACCCAGATCTGTCTTATAAATATCATCTCAGAAACTGGCTCTGGACATGCACAAGGAGACGATCCGTCCAAAACAATTGATAGTCATGCATAACAGTCAGATGTTTTAGACCAGATGGCCAACAGCTACTCACAGAAACAGCTGGGAACACCTGCCCAAAGTGGTCCAGAAAAAAGATTTGTAATCCATCCAGTAATGAGGGAGTTGCTTTGGTGGGTCATGGTGAACAAAGAGTGGAGTTGAGAGGCAAAGCTTTTGATTGACTGGTCTGTCAATGTTCCAGCTCTCACTTGTAGTCATGATCATGACTGAAAACATCAGCAGCTGAAACGAGCTTCCTTCATAGGGCTGGGTCTTAGAGAGAGGGGGAGCCTGGAGTAGAGCCGCTGCTCCTCTGCATTGAATGAAGTCAGTTGAGGTGGTTTGGGAATCATATTAGGATGCCTCCTGGATTAATCCCTTTTGCAGGATTTTACAGGCACATCCCACTGGTAGGAGGCCCCGGGGCAGACCCGTAGAGGGATGTCCCTCAATACTTTGCGGTTCAACTATATCACAGAGACACATTTTTATGGTTTTCAACATAAAATTGTACACATTGTTTCCCGATGGCCTGACCGCTCAGTGATCACAGAGGGGCCCTCTTCTTTCTCTTTCTATGGCTGTCTGCCTCAGAAAGAGAAAGCAGGGGTCAGGGGTGGGGTCTGTCTTTCTCCATTGCTGCTGTGGGAGCTTCAGTGAGGCAGATACCAGAGTTAGCTGTATATATTGTTTATTTAAGATAATCAAGCACGACCTGAACCGAGTCTTAACCCGAACCGAGCCAGTCCACGCCCAGGCACTGATTGGCTCAGGAAACGTAGCATCAGTCTGTCTGCTCTCTGCCTATGTGCTCTTTTAGAGCATTTAGAGAGTTTAGAACATTGTTAAGAACATTGCAGGAGTGTGGGAAAAGTTTATAAAGACTTAAAATATATATTAATGCTAAAATACACACAACGTTCTTTGTGAGTTTTCAAATAGGTGTCTGGAGCGTAACCCTCGTGATAAGTGAGGTACTTCTGTAAATCCTCTCTGACCTGGGAGCACCTCCGGGTCCCCCAGGAAGAGCTGGAGAGAGTCGCTGGGAGAGGGAGGTCTGGGTTTCTCTGTTTCCTCTGCAAATGATGAGCATGGAGGATGGAGACCACAACATTCTAATAAATGTTATACTGATCTTTAGCTAACTTTATATGGTTTTGCAAAGGTTTATCAGCCTGAACTCAAATATTAGGTGATAAAACTCAGACAGCGCGTGTGTTCTAAGTAAAGTGTTTTATTTCACCGAGGCAGAGCGCTATGCACAAACAAACTCATTAAATTAAAGTAGTTTCTGCTCAAAATGGTCAGAGCAAAAGTTTTATTTTGTCGGGAGCTGAGCGCCAGATGCCCGTCATGTAGAAAGTGCTGGTTTTTCTTTAAATACTTACAAGCGTTGGTGCGAAGGGCTGGCATGTGTTTACTGCTGCCGGGTCACCGTCGTGCGGTCACTGTCGCTGCAGTCCCCGCTTCAAAGTTGGAATTTTGTGAGTCAGGCCACTGCAGCGTCCATTGAGCTGCAGATGTAGCTCAACCCAACGTGAATTTGCCTCCTCCTAAAAAAAACCTGTTAAAACATCCGTCCTAAATAACAGGAAGGGAGTGTGCCTAAAAGAGTTGTTTGTGGCAGCCATGTTTATGTCCACTTCAGAACCAGAGGCACCATGTAATTTTTGCCATTCTTTACTGTGGGTGACGCTGCAGGGTGATTCAGATTACATTTTAATGACGCGTTTTAATGATCCAAGTGTTCAGACCCTCCAAGAAGAATGCTTTTATTTCTGGCCTCAGTCAGTTAACTTGCAGGGTGTTTGTAAGTTACGAGCTGCGGCGTGCCGTCTTTGTGTTATTAATGAAGCTTTATCTATAGTTGTGATCAGTTACGATCAACTACACGTTCATTCTGTGATTTACTTGTTGTTTTAACTTTGAAACTCCAAACAGACATGATTGTAGAGACAAAGAAAATCAACGTGAGTAAAAACTCGTCTCCTAGTTATTAGTTAGTTATTTCTTTGATATCTTTGTTGAAGAAACTACCAGAAGCTTGTGTTTGACCACTGACAGGTGAACTGACAGGATCTCACTTGACTGGAACTGTTGGAGACTGATCACAAACAGAACTTATGTTACGAGGGAGTCTCGTCTGGAAACGTTTGTGAGGGTTCTCGGTTTCAGAGAAAGGATCTTGAACCCCTCACGAACCACTTTCATCTTCCATAACTCCAGAGGACTAGAGCTGGATTTTGTCCCCCGATTTGTTCCTCTGACAATGACCTCTGACCCTTGGGTTGTCTTTTGGACTCGCCATGAACTGTTTTCTTTAAAGTTACGCTTGACTTGAATAATGTCGGTGTTTCCACACGTTCACTGTCCTTGCATCATAGTCTGACTAATGTTCACTCTTTTCTTTCAGTTTTTGAAAATGAAAAAAGAAAATCATTACTGAAGTTTATTTTATTTGATTATAGCAGGTGTGAACATGAATGATGCTGATTATTGGTTTATTATAATGAAATCGTGTGAAATATTATTTTATTTATTTATTTATTTATCCTTTATTTATTATTATGTGTTTATCAAACTCCTCTGTTCTGATCAGACATGGATTGTCTCTCATCAGATTTTTATCCAGATTTAAATAACAGAGAATTAATCCTTGACTGATTAATTATATTTTAACTTGTTCATTATTGTTTTACTACATTTAAAACTAGTTATTCTCCAAATAATCATCCTTTATCATTTGTGTTGTTCAGTTTGTTTATTATTGTTGATTATTATTACTTTGATTATTTTGTAATAAAACTTCAAAAACCAATTTAGTCTCATTTGTATAAATATTCATTTATTATGGTGTAGAGCTCCCTGTAAATAACAGATTCCTCTTCTGCGACTGAGCTCTGATCACTAAAGGGTGAATAAATGAATTAAGTTGTTGCTTGTCAATAAACTGACCGGCTGCTTCAACGAGTGCAGAACAAATAGTTTTGTAAAGTGATGGAGGAAGTGATCTTCTCCATCACTATCATAATGTGTATGTGGGGGTGGGGGGGGGGGGGGGGGGGAGAACCAGCCATCCCTAGCATTTGAGGAACCTATGCTTTCTAGTTTTTATATTCCTCAAATGATTGGGGTGGCCAGAGGTTAATCAAGGCCACCACTGGCCACCCTCTGGCTCCTCGCCAGCATCCGTCACTCTGTCCTGCCTTGGACCAGAAAATTAACAAAAAAAACTACCTCTGTTCTTCTCCACAGCATCACTTCAACCCACTTGCACCAAATATAAAACGATCATCATCAAGGTTGAGGAGCATTAAGTGCAGATTCACTAGGCTGAGGAACAGCTTCTACCCTGAGCCTGTTAGACTCATCAGGATAATCACTGTGGAAAAAAATCACTGTAACGCCACTTGGATGTTGATCTGTGCTGCTGATCTCATGCTGCTGATTTATTTCTTGTTGCTGTGTCCATTCGTCCTCATCTGCTCACACAGACTCATGTTCGTGCTGCTGTTGTTTGACACATTGTTTTGTGCTATTAGTGCTTAGTGTATTCTTAGTTCATATCTTAGATCTTATTACCATTTTTCTTTAGAATTTGTAGTTTTGTTGGATGTAACTGGGACCCTGTGTGCATAGTTTCGTTCCACCGCATGTACCACATGTGATGTGAATGACAGTGACGACACCTTGAATCCTTGAATCATCTCCAAAGCTACAAACATTCACTCTTTTCAAGCCCAGGCTGCGTCAAACAGGACGACCTGTGTAAAACCATTGTTCCTGTAAGCTCACTCACTGTGGCGGCTCCTGCAGAAGGTAGCAACAAAAAACATCATCATTGTTCATGTTAATTAATTATTAATGCTTAATTAATTAATTAATTAAGCATTAATATGTTTGCAGAATCCCAGTGAACTAGTCTGTGTGAGTCCAGCTGAAGATGTGTGTAGTTTTGTACCTTCAGCAGCTGCAGTGAGTCGCTGCAGAAGCAGCTACGTTTCAAACGTATCCTCCCACAGTAACTCTGTGGTCACCGCTCTGCGTTTGCACATGCACTCTTCTCACACATGCATAAGAATCAAATGCATGACAGCAGTTAGTTGAAAGCCCAAGAAAACAGTCATTACTTTTCACTGAGGAGTAGTTGAAAAACAAAGTCCAGAAAAGCTGTTTCATGACTTATTTTAGTCAGATGTTTGGGAAGAACTTCTCGTGGACTCATATCTTGATAAATGATTTACAAATCTGACTCTGTGCACCTGCACAAACAGATCTCATGGAGGAAGCTTCCCAACATTTAGGAGTGGGCTTCTGGTGGGAAATGGTGACAGGGAGGACTTAAACTTTTTTTTTTTTTTTTGTGGTTTTAATGTTGATTCAACTTTTATGAGAAAGTTTTCTTCATGTTTTATTGAGTCTGTTTTAACCTTTACCTTAATCTTTTGGTTTGGACTTTTGACTTGAACAGGAGCAAACTCTCGGGGATTGTCAAGATGTGCAGCAAAACTGCTGGCATAGACCTAAGGAACCTTGCAGACCTACACAAG
>JARVGV010001587.1:3232378-3248126 GCA_031762435.1 Hypsolebias longignatus | reverse complement strand
CATCACTTCCTCATCCCCTCTGTTTCCTTTACCAACATGTCCATTCAGGTCTGCTCCAATCACCACTCTTTCCTCCCACTTTTCATAATGTTTAACTTTATTTAATTATATGTTGCTCTAGAAGTGAGATCTCTTCAGTTTCTTCATAAACGTTGTTCTGATGCTTCAGAATAATCACACTGTTTTTGTCTTCTTGTGCTTTGTCAGTTTTTATCTACTTTTCTGCTCCATTTGGACTTTAGTTAGGCTTTTGTTACGTTGGCTTTTAACTACAGTTCTTCTAGTTTTGTGTTTTTAAACTACTCAGTCTGAGTTCTTCAGCACGCAGGATTCGTACAGTTTACTAGTTTATTTGTTTCAATCTCTTCTGGTTTGTTTGACTGCAACATAAATGAGTTAGATTTTATAAAAAGACGCTGTAGGTTTTGTCACAGATCTCCATTTGTTTGCACATTTATATTATTTTGCTTTTGTTTCTCTGTCACTTAGATTAGGGTTGTTCATTTTCTTTTAATGTAATCATATAACAAATAAAAATAAAAAAAACATCATTATTTGAGAAAAAAATCAGCTCTAAAGAGTTCATCTAATTTGGACTTTTATGAGACAGGATTCAAGTTAAGCTAAAGTGTTGATTGGGAAACGTTCTGGTCACATTTGGGTTCTGTTGTAGCAGGAAGTTGCTTTGGCTCCACGACAGAAGAGGCACGGTGAGACTGCTCCTTCCCTCTGAGCACCATCGAGTAACATGCACATCTGTCTTCTGAAGGAACTTCTTCTTCTGTGCCACTGTCGCAGTTTGAGGGAAAACTGCAGAATGGACCAAACAACGGAGGTTTTAATAGAATTTCTTAAGCATCAATTGTGAAAAGCAGAATAGAATTTTCTGATTTCGAGCGCCCTGTAATTTGAAGTGTGTGGGTTCAAGCCACTTATTTTGTGGTGGGGGTTTTACTGCCGGCCTCTCTAAAAAGCCAGAAACCAACGCGACCGAGAGGTTGAGCGAGGTGCTTTTTGCCCTCCTGACTGATTGACGGAGCTGCTTCCCCTCTGGTATTTGGCCACGGTTGTTCTGCTCTCATGGCTAACCTCACTGGGCGTGGCTGTCTACCATCGGCTGTTTAGAAAGCTCAAGAGGAGGACACCTGCTCCTGGATTTATTTATTTATTCCATCTCTTGCACAAACACACATGCAGTCTTTTTATAGATGCGTTTGGAAAACACATGAGGTGTAACGGCACATACTCAGCATCTCTGTTTGTCTTGTGTTTTATAACAAAGAGAAATTAGGCCAAATTTAAATAGTACTGTTTACTACGATCCCAGTTCTGAAAACAATTAGGATGTTGTGTAAAATATACAAAAATATCCATCCATCATCTTTACCTGCTTCTTCCTTTTTGAGTCACTGGTGCCCATATATCACTGTGTGAGAGACGGAGGACACCCTGAACAGGTCTCCAGTCCATCTCGAGGACAGAGACAGTCGAGACAAACAACCATTCACTCACTCTCTCACCCAGGGACAATTTAGAGTTACCATCAGTTTAACGTGCATGTTTTTGGTCTGTGGGAGGAAACCGGAGTACCCGGAGGAAACCCACGCAGCACGGAGAGAACATGCAAACTCCACCCAGAAAGATCCCTGGCTGGGATTTGATCCGGTGACCTTCTCGCTGAGAGGCGGCAGCTGTACTAACTGCGCCACCGTGCCACTACAATAAAAACAGAAACCCAGATTTTATTCGCATAGGAAACGTACCAAATGTTGAAACCACAAAATTTAAAATTGTAATAAATAAAAAGGTTAAGTTTGAATTTTATGGCAGAACATGTTTAAAAGTTGAGACGGAGTCAACAAAGGGTCTAAAAATCAGTAGGACAAATAACAAACAGCTGGAGGAGCATTAGAATCTGAGTTTGTCACCAGTTCTGTTGGAGGACCAGGTAAAAAGAACATGTTGAAGAAGATGAATCTCAGAAGTAAAGCTAGGCAGAGGTTTACCCTCAACTGAATATTTGCAAAGACTTTGATTATCCTGTCATGTACAGTTTATATCGTAGTGAAAATATTTTAAAACACTTAATACATTTTTTAACTCAACCTGCGATGATGAAAGTCAACATCCGTGATGTTAGAGCCCTCAGGCGACTGAAAACAATTAAAACAGTTATGGTTTTGATCTAGATGCCACTTCCTCTGTTCTAAAGGGAGAGGGACCATCCAGTCTGTTATGAGTGCAAAGTTTCAATCCTGCCTCTCTGATGGTATGGGTGTGCATTAGTGCCTCTGGCACGGGCAGCTCAGAAATCTGGAAAAACACCATTAATGCAGAAAATTATATACAGGTTTTAGAACAACACACGCTCCCATTCAGGAGACATTTTCTCCAGTGAAGGCTTTGCTTATTTCAGCAAGATGATGCTGAACTTCATCCTGCTGGTTGAAGAATCCATGAGCTGAACTGGTCTGCAGGCAGTCCAGACCTCTCCACAGTAAAATAAAAACATCTGGCAAAGACCCAGGACTGATAGAATCCTCCGTCTGACATGAACGGGACGTTCCCTTCAGGTTCCACTGTGAACAAAATATGAGTTTATGAGATTTGCAAATCATTGCACTCATTTTATTTTATTTTGTTGCATTGTACACAGTTGGAATGTAAGTTGAACCTAATCCAGACTCTAGATTGTCTTCTTTAAGCATGTTTCGTACGGTCTCAAAGTATGTTAAACACCAGGAACCATGAAGGCAAGAACCTGCAGAACCACACACATTTATAAAACCTCTGTGTGTGTGTGTGGAGCAAAGAGAAACTGCATGAAGATTGATTGAAAGGGAAAAATTCTGTAAGCCGGTTCATTTAGTCGAGTATTTGGTGCGACCCGGCCAACCTCTGTTTTAGAGAAGTACAGATATAACATTAAACCACTTTGCAAATGGAAAAGTCCTTTTGAACAGTTTACGTGTGTGTGTGTTTTCATCTCGTGCCAACACATCTGTCTAGTGACACACCCTGTAATTATAAACGAAAGGAAAAGAAATGTCTTTTGATTATTTCCACCCCTTTTCGCTTTCATTCACAATCAAAACTGTCAGGACAATTACAAGAAGTTGTTGTGAAATAAATAAATAAAAATATTTTTGCCTGGATGGTAGAGAGGTATCTCAGTGACATCATGGCACAACTGACTTTTAGACGGCAGCAGAAATGACGAGGTTTAGGCCCCTTTGTGTCTGCATGTGAAGTCTCAGTGCCTTCTAGCAGCAACAAAACACACCTGATGCTGTTTGTGGGTGAATCATTGTAGCTTGCTGCGTTCAGCGACATCAGCCTGTTTAAAAAGACGTAATGGGCTGAAGTTCTCTTTGGGTTACTCTTACAGTCATTGCACAGTCAAGTGGTTGAACTAGATCAGTATACTGACCAGACAGATGTGGTCTAATGTAGAAATGACGTTACATTCTATATATTTATTCTAGGCTCAGTGGGACTAACCTGTTTAAATAAAGGTTCAATGTCCTGCTCAGAGTTTAAGTTGAAGATGACTCAACTGCACCAAACTGTAGCTCATTATTTTAAATTGACTGAGTTACGAGACGTTTTTGTGTTCACTTAGGTCAGTAATGGGAGGACTGGTGTAAGTTGCTCGTCAACCCCGTCTTTCCAGCTCCAGCACACCTGTCCTCGACCCTAATCACCCCAGGTGTCCCTCATTGTCAATCACAGGTGTTCCTATTTATTTGGTGTCTTGCCCTCCCTCTGTTTCGCCTCATCAATGTGAGCGTCGCTGCCACGTGGTGTTTAAATAAATGTGTTAGCTTTATTCTTGAGTCTTCTGGGTCCTGCCTGCACTTGGGTACAGACACGCTCAGATCATGACAAGTTGGTTGAATCAGGTTGACTTCAGAAGATAATCAGTTGATAATCTATGAGGGGGAGATGGAGCCTGCTCCTTTCCTCTCTGCTGTGCTTCAGCTCTGAACCTTAAACCCTCCCTGCACAAAAAGATGAAACAAACAGCCTGGTAAACTGGCAGCTGTAAAAGTGACACTGGTTAAACACCTTTCAAGTTATGTTGTGGATGACTGTCAGCTACCACCACATGAAACGTGAGCGCAGTAGCTGTAAAACTGTTTTGTGTTTTGCTAAGGACAGGTCATGGCAGCAGGCACCTTGAGTTGAGCTGACGTCCAAAATAATTAGTTGTCAATGCACATCCAGTGAGAGTTTGATCAAAATTAGAGTGTTTTGCTCAGATATGTTGCTAACAGACAGAAAGAGAAACACACACAAGCAATTACCTTTTTTTCCGGTATACAAGTCAGTTTTTTTTTAAAGATTTGTCAGTCTTGTGACTTGTATGCTAAAGCAACTTTTATACTTTTTTCTCCCATATTCATAATGTAATTTTTGGTTGACGCTTTAAATTCCTAAGAACTGCAACAATGAGTCCTCGCTTCTCTCAGGTGGTGCAGCTGGAGAGCTAGCAGCTCCGGTCGCATTGGATGGATGGATGGATGGATGGATGGATGGATGGATGGATGGATGGATGGATGGATGGATGGCACCACACTGCCCAGACAAAATGAAGATGTTTTGACCATTAAATAAACTCATAATAAATGTGATGGGTCAGCGGTGATGCATAATAAATGTGACTTATATGCTGGAAAATACGGTACACGATTGTCCACAATCATGGTAAAGATTAGCAACGGAGGATAATGGCCTTTTTTTATTTTTTTTATTTTTTTTTGGAGGTGGAAATGGAAATTTAGACATTTTTTTAAAGATGTTATTGATATAATTGTGTGTGTTTTTAATTCTAACTTTTTTCTTCTTGTCAACTTGTTCTAGTTTGCTTTTAATTCAAGCAAAATCCTGAAAACCTGAAGTTTGAAGTAAAGGCAGTCGTTCCTTACTTACTTTGGATGTCCCAACATCCGTAATTACAGTTGTAGTAAATCATCCTGAATATAAACAGTGCATCAAAGATGATTTATTACACACTAATCTGCTAAAGTCAATCTGTACCACAATAAAACAGACGCAGTCCTGGGAGTCTGTCGTGTCTGATGCATGTTAGAACGGCACATACCTGCTTAGTTTACAACAAACTCCTGTTTGTGAGCTATTGTCCTGGACTGCGTATCCTGCAGGACGTTTAATGAGAGTCGATGCAGGACACCTCAGCACACGTGGTTTCCACCGATGCATCTATTACCCAAGCTGGCTGTGTGAAGCCACGTCCAAACCAAACAAGCCACGACCCCCTCCTTGTTTTACTCCCCGTACTCACTCCAGGCTCTTTACAACATGGACCCTTCTCAGTGAATATAAAAAAGCCGGGGATGGGGGTAAAAACTGCTTCTGTAGTACGAGCCATGTTTTCCTTACCCCGACAAATTCACGCAGTTGTTAGTGATAGATTCCTCCTGAAGCACAGCCCGCCAATAATAAACAGTTTGGCAGCTGACACCGCAAGACACCTGCACGGCTCCCTGACACTGCAGGATTGTTCGTATGGGCTGGGTGGGGCAGGAGGCCTCAGGAGCAGCCAGACTGGGGTGGTGGTGTCTGCGTACGTGTAGGGGGGGTGGCCAAAGTTCAGTTAGTGTTGTACCCAGCTGGATTCAGCTGCTTTAATATATGCAGGACTCCGTTGTCTACATAAAATTTTACTAACAAAAGCGGAACGTGTTTTCTGTGCACACACTTGACTTCTCAACATTTGGTAGTTAAAACTGAGTTGTGAAAACTAAAATAAGAAATACACAAAGTTAAAGCTAAAAGTAGCAAAAGGCAAGGTAAACAGCAAAGCATTAGCTAAAAGAAGAACAAGGCTAACTAGAAGCTAAAGCAGCAAAAGAGTAACTAATAGCTAAAAGTGTTAAAAAAAAAAAAAAAACTAAAAGCAGGACTTAATTTGAACTGGACCCAGTCGGAACAGGATCCGGGAACTCTCTTATTTTGACAGGGTGCATTCCGGTAACTGTTTGCTTGGATCCGGTAACTCTCAGGCTTACTAATAATAAAATTCTGAACAAATATGACTGCCTTGAACTAATAAAACTTATATTGGATATGTAAACTGAAAATAATTACATAAACACAAATTTTAAACACAACAGTCACTTCTTAATATCACATACAATCTGTCGGCCCATTCAAGTAGCATTTCCACTTCTACCCTTAGAAAAATCCATGCCCCTAAAAGTCCAAAGTCCATCCATTGTATTTACCTGATTCTTCCTTTTTGGTTTGCGGTGGTCACTGGTGCCCATGTCTAGCAATTACTGTGCAAGAGGCGAGGGACACCCTGGGCATGTCTCCAGTCCATCACAGGGACACATTGAGACAAACAACCATTCACTCTCTCACTCACACTTAGAGACAATTTACAGTCTAACATGTATGTTTTTGGTCTGTGGGAGGAAACTGGAGTACCTGGAGAAAATCCACACATGCACTGAGAGAACATGCAAACTCCACCCAGAAAGCCGCCCCACCCCCCAGCTGGGATTTGAACCGGGGTAACCTACTCGCTGAGAGGCGGCAGCTCTACCAGTTGTGCCACCGTGCTGCCCAAGTCCAAAGTCATTGCGCAATTTTATAAAAAATTTAAAAAACTCAAAAATATAATTAAACAGCACAACTAAACTGCAAATCAGTTGAAAGTTCAAGTGGATTAGTAAAATTTTGATTATTTATCAAAAATATGAGAAATGTTTGTATATTATTCACATTACGTATCAAAACAATGCAGCTAATTTGTCAAAATAAATAAAAAACTTATCCAAAAATAATAAAAAATAAAAAAAAGTTTGTCTTATGTGTCTCTGACCTCCGCACATTGTTTATGAACACTAACAACTGAACAGCCAATCAGAGTGACCCTATTTACTGAAAAAGCTGTTTGCACATCCCTCGGGTGTGACGGAGCTGATGCTGCGGGACACGCTGACAAAACAAAGGTGACACAAATCCACAGGCGCTCCCAACAGCTGACCATTTTTGTGCGTTTCTCTTCAACAAAAACACCAAAGTTCACCACCTTCTGCTTTGTTTAGGTTTCTATTTGTGTGTACAGTCACACACACACGCCACAGGATGTCAGGTGGTCCAGCTTTGTGTCCCCACCTGTAGGACCTTCTCAAAAATACAAAGAAAGGGCACCGTATGTGTCAGCTTCTGTTTGACTTGAATTTGTAAATCCTTCTCTTTCAGCCATGCGGTTTTGAAAGATGAGCGAGTGAAGTAAACTGCTTTGGGTGTGGGAACGCAGTGAGACCCTCTGACAGTTTTTACAGGCCTCAATAGTTGACGTTGTCAATGGTGCTCAGGTTTTACTGTTTGTTTCTGAGTGCTTAAACATGCTCGTGTGGAATTTTATGAGGGTGGGGAACCACAAGGATTTGAGATGCTTTGTTGTCTTTCATAAACTATGGATTAAAAGATTCTCCCAGTCTACTATTCTTTTTAGTTCATATTACCTTCGACCTAGGGTCACTGGTGAAGTTTCAAAAGGACATGCACAAAAGAAAAATTATCAAAGAGGAGCTAAATGAGTTTAGCAATGAGCAAGATCTGTGCGGGCCTCAGTCTGGAGCATGAACCCGGCTGATGCATGCTGTAAACTGGGGTCTCCCCCCCACTGCCCTGTGAGGTCACAGCACCTGTTCTTGGTAATTGCTGACAGGTGACGTAAAACCTCCACTTGTTTTTCCATAGCGTAAAGTGGAGGGGCCTCCTTTCCTTCCAACAACTCACGCTGCCTGTTTGCAGCAAAGGGTTTGAACCTTGAACTACCTTTTAAAAGCAAGTTGTAAAGACAAAAATAAGTCTTAATATATACAGTATGTAGAACATTACATCGTCAGCCAGAGCATCGCAAAGAGTGGCTACAAAAACCAGTTTCAAAGCTGAACAGTCATCAACCACCTCCTCTACATAGATGACATCAAGCTGTGTGTCAGAAATGAGTGAGCTAGTTGATGCACCTCACCAGAATATACAATAAAAACGGGAATGTGACTTGGACTGGATAAATGGAGTCAAATGAAATCAAAGAGAAGGAAGATTATCACAAGGACAGAAGCTGGACTATCTGGAGGCAATATTTCAGATGATCAAGACAGCAACAGATACCTTGGAATCCCACAGGCGAATGGAAACCATGATGTCTCACGCAGCAGAATCACAATGTGGAAAAGTTGGAACAAGAGGAACCTGCATGGCATGTTCCACCAGCAGATGAATAAAATGCAGCAACATGTAAGATGCAGGCAGACAAAGCACATGGAACACTACAACCAAGAACTGGAATGGTGCACAGGAACATCTATGCCAACTACAGGTTGGATATCTCATAGTCAAAGTGAAAAACCTCACTAATGGTTCAAGAAGGACTGGAATAAGACACTGGGGGACTTTAGATCCAGATTGACACACAGTTGGTGGCTAACCAGCTGGACATTAGGGCGGTTGACAGTAAAAGGGAGTGTGATTGATGTAACAACCCAAAGGACTGTAACATCAAGAAGGAGGAGTGCATTAGGCTCAAGAAAGTTGTGGAGAGTCAACACCAGTGGTGGTGTGAGTGGTCATTTGGAGCACCTGGCGCTGTGGCCCTTAAACTGACAAGTGGCTCCAGCAGATCCAAGGAACAACCTGAGAGATCTCTGTCCAGAAGAGCTCAGTCCTATGAACAGCTAAGATACTAAAGAGGACCCTGAAGCTCTCAGACCTCTAGTAGAGTTCCTGAGTCTGGTTTTGTTTGTGTTATTTAATGCAGAGCTGTTTTCACACATAAGATCATCTTAGCACTGAAAAATGCTTAATTTTCACAAGATCGTTTCAATTCAAAAATACTTTTATCAATCCCAAAGGGAAGTGTTGTCGTAGCTCATCATGTTTCATTCATGAGTTGTTATAGATACTGATAGCTGTAGGCAGGACGGATCTCCTGCAGCGAATCCGATGAATCTGGCGTCAGATACAAATACGTCCACCCAGAGCCAGCTTGCTGTCAGACCCGGCGGGCTTCTTGGTCCTCCTGGGCAGCAGGACTGCCCAAATACCAGGCAGAATTCCTCCCTGAGCGATGGTCACTCCTCCCGGCAGTCTGCTGAACTCCTTGTCAACACAGACAGACATTGAAGGTGCCGGGGGATGATCCCGGTCCTCCTATTATCACAAGCCGAGCTTCCCACCAGCTCCAGGATCTTGGCAGTCAGGTATTTGAGCATCACTGCCAGGTTGACGGGAATTCATCCACGGCACCTCCTTTTCAACTCATTTGGGATTTGAGGCTGTAGTTGAGGTGTTTTAGAGGCAAAACAGCAGTGGGTTAACTTTAACCCCCATGCTGCTTTGGACCTTTCATAAATCACACACCATGACTGGAGAAGGTATCTCAGACCAACTCCACCATGCTTTGAGAGAAGAATTTATAAATGGAAGAGGCTTTGGATGATTAGAGCTGTTTGCTCTAATACTTTAGAAAAGTGTGAACAAAACTAGAATTTTCAGTGAGTTGGACTCGGACAGTAAAACATTCCCATGATGATTTTTACTGTGTTACTTCTGCAATTTAATATATTTCACATGGGTTAAACAGATTTGAACAATTTCCCACTAAATGAATTAGGTTGTTATTCAAACTTTTAGTGGATTTCATTTTACGTACTACATTTTTAACAAACGTACAGAGCTTAGTTGTTATGATGTGATTTGCCCCTTGATATCTCTGAGAGTCAAATTGTTCTTGGACTACACATCAAAGAGACGTTTATCCAATATTTTTTATCACCACCACTCAAATGGTGCTCCCCCTTTGCCGTGTCAACCTAATGATGTCTTTTCAAGGCTGGCTGGGCGAGGACGGCAGCCAGCAGATAGGGTAAATGGCTCAGGCCTCCAGCCAGCTGTGAGCCTAATAGCATCTGCTTTAAACATTTTAGAGAAACAGACGAAGAAACCCTCTTTTCTCCTGAGCTCTGGTGCACTAGCTTTCGGATGCCTCTTTAGTAAGGGGATCCACAGATGGCCCATGTCCTGACAGGTTTACAAATGTGGACTCACAACAGCGCAGATCTTCTCCTAGTGTTACTTTAAGCTGAAAAGTGGGACTTTTTTATGCTCAGAGTAAACAAGTCACACAAAAGGAGTCCCTTTTTTTTTACTCTATGAGGCAGAGAAGAAAGAAAAACAGCTCTTTGTCCAAGAACAGGCAGACAAAACAAGCTCTTCACACCTGAGTGTGTCTTCTCTTTGGAGTTCTTCACATCTATTGTCATCAGGCGTTATCTAAACTATTCAATGGACATGAAAAGATTATTTCATGTCCTCTGTGACTGGGAGGAGGCTGGGGGTAGGTATGGACAACTTGCCTTTCAATCTTTGTCTGAATCCGGTGACAAAACCTTGTCATCTGTTTTTCCTCAGGTCGCGTCTTGTATGAACTCGGCTTCAAAGGTTTTTCTCTGAGCGTCCGGGAAACCGTCTTTAAATGAGACGTTTGTTTGCGCTGAAGAATCCAAACCTTTTTTTTTTATCTGATCTCAGTGTTTGGTCTGTTATCAGTAGAAAACTCAAACAGGACCTAGATTTAGATGGATGGATGCACAATGCAGCAAATTGATTTTATTGGATCAGTCATCAACTTTTTACAGTCGACCACAAAATTCTGCTGCATCGACTGCAACATGTTAGAAATGGAGCTGTTCTTTAAGTGCCCTGATGCATGCTCAATAATCCAGGTAGAAAAAAATCTAAAAAAGCTAAGTCTGGTCCTCTGTTCTTTAAGTGGTTTTCTTCCTATCTGAGCAACAGAATGGTGGTTGAGCTTTGCAGATCAGTTCATTCTGTTTTATTTACGTTTTGCACAAAAACCAACATTTTCATAAACGGGGTTGTAGTATTTTATGAGACTTTTGTGGGAGGCTGTGACCCTCAGCTGATTCTGATGTACAAAAGAGGAGTTGGAAGATGTGCCAGCATTACCGTGCAGAATAAAATGGAGGTAACGGTGACACCGAACGTTTCATTTGTAATGCAATCAATGACCGAAGGCAGTTAAGTTTTGAACAGATAAAATGACAAGTATAAAGATGTTGTTTTTATATGAGAAGCTTTACGTCAAGCCACGGTTGCCCTTTTGATACGGGTGGTGTTGATGAGAATTAAGAAGAAAAAAGACCACTTCCAAAAATACAAAGGTCTATGAGGAAGAACCGTAGTTTAAGGAGTGAACAAATTGTTTTCTGCTTTTGTGTTTTAACCAAAACTGTCTGAATGTTTCTCACCACCCACAGCATTAAGTTTTAAATCAAAACCCCATATTTTATGTAATTCCAAGAAGCATTCTTGCCTCGACTGTAGGAGTGTTGGAACGGAACTGAGACTTTAGTTACTGTACATTAAATGGTTCTGTTCTGGTCCCACGCACCTATTTGAGCAGGATATTCTGCAGACAGGCCACCTCGGTGAGTTCGGGCCACTCCAGGACGACACGGCTCGGAGTCATTTTGGTTTGGAACCATGTCCAAAACTGAACAAGTTCCTTTGCATTTAGATTTAGACGTATTTGACCGTTCATTTGCCTGAAACATGTTATCGTTCATGGGTTTTATTCAGAGAAGACTTAATGTCATGATTATTAACACAGAGCGTTTCCTTCTCTTTTCTGTTTTTACAGTCGATCATTTTCATAAGAGATTATAATTCACTTGGACAGGAGGTTTCTGGATATATAGACTACGCCCACAGACTCAACACTCAAGACTTTGAACCATATTTCAGCAGAAGAAAAAGACTCATGCCAGGACGTTCTGATTTATGGTAAGTCTCTTTTTCTTGTAGCTTTGGTTGTGGAGGCGTTCCTTCTGTTGGAACAAGATTTCCAAACCTTCCATCCATCCATCGTCTTTACCTGCTTCTTCCTTTACGGGTTGCGGGGGTCACTGGTGTCCATGTCCAGCCATCGCTGTGGGAGAGGTGGAGTACACTCTGGACAGGTCTCCAGTCCATCACAGAGACATCCTGGACAGGTCTCCAGTCCATCACAGAGACACATGGACAGGTCTCCAGTCCATCACAGAGACACATGGAGACAAACAACTATTCACTCTCTCTCTCTCACCTAGAGACAATGTAAAGTTACCAATCAGCCTAACATGCATGTTTTTGGTCTGTGGGAGGAAACTGGAGTACTCAGAGAAAACCCATGCATGTAAGCTCCACCCAGAAAGCCCTCCGGCCCAGATTTGATCCAGTCACCAGCTCGCTGAGAGGTGGCAACTCTACTAACTGCACCACTGAGCCACTCCTGCTTTTAAATATTGTTTTCTCAAAAGACTGAGGTGGCCAAAGATTAATATATGGTAACCAAGGCCACCATTGACCACCCCCTGGTTCCGCCATTGTGCCTGGTGGTGGATAAAATGGCTCCCTCCACACACCAGGATCCATCAGTCTGTTCTGCCTTGGTCAAGACAAGAAAAACCTCCCTCTGATCTTCTCCACAGTCTAACTCCTCCCCACCTGAATATCTTGCACCAAAAACATTAAGGTTGACTGACATTCCCAGTTGAGTTCCAGTCCAGATCTCCAGAATGACAAACCTTCACTATTCCCTCAGCAATGGGAGACATCGTCACCTGCATGTTTAAATGCTTTAAGTGGAATTTAGTTAAAACGGCTCCTGGTGAATTTGTGTAGACGTGAGCTTTGGAGTTTTATTCACAAACGATGTTTTAAACTTTTGGTGATTTTCATACCAACAAATTTCATGTTTACTTCCTGTAAGGATTCTGCTTTCTGCGCTGCAGAGTCCTCCACATGTATTATAATATTTCCATATACTCGTCAGAAAATGTTGAGCACATGCCCAGCCTCCAACCGTACCGTGCTTTTAACCGACCGTTGTTTCTCGTGAGTCGTGGTCCTCTAAATCTGACCCAGCCATTCAACCTTTATTTACACAGGTTAGTCTTGTTGAGCCTCAAGGACTCTTACAAGAGAAACGTGTCAGAAGCAGCGTAGAGCAACATTCCCTGTGTGCAATGACGTTTATATGAATCAGAAACTTGAGTTCCAGTGAGTTTACACCAACTGGTGGTAAACTATATAAAGGAACGTCCTCTTCTTGGAATCAGTTTTGTTCACGTTGCATTGCTCTAAACGAAGAAGCAGCAGCAGCGTTAGTTCCTGCCATCCACTGTTGCGAGTAGATCTGAGATCCACTGAGCTCACCGTGTTCGGTTTCAGAGTCAGTTTGACGGTTTCAACCCAAACTCACACTCGTGAACTGCTGACCTGACAGGTGGAAGCTAAAATCCACGCTGTACCTCTCGCTGAGGCATCTTTATCATTCTCAGTCCATCATGAAACCTGTTTACATACGTGGCTGTCAGCAAATCACCTGAGCCAAAACCATTCCCACATTCCACACACTCGTGCACAGTAACATGTTAGCAAGATTTCAGGTACGTGTGAGAAATCCCAAAAGGACAAACGCAGCAGTCGGGAGGTGAGAATGACTTGTACATGATTTAGTCAAGAGTTCAGCCAAATGGCAGACGGCCTGTTGAACCACAGTGTCCCTGTTCACATCAGTCCCAAACTTTACGTTGTAACAGCTACAAATTATGAGCTTAATTCCTTTAATGATCTTTTAAAACCAAAGGTCTAGCATCGCCTGAAGGAATGCATATCGCCCGCTGCCTTTCACACCAGAGTTTAAACTAAAATCGTCTCATGTTGGGAAGCTGCTTTGGTCAAACCTTGAAAAGATCTTATGCAACATTGTGAGATTCATTAAATTTGTTAGCACTCAGAGAATGGGCCACCGCATTCATTTTAACTCAGTGTCTGTAAAATCATAGCTGATCCTGTGCTTGATGAAGTTAGTCATAATGAACTGTTGACTCCAGATGTGAGTGATTTTTATTGGTTTCCAAGGGTTTTACCAAAATCAGTCCAGCGGTTGCTGAGATATTTTAATAACAGCACATTCGCAGGCGAGAATAATTTTTGTTCGCTCTTGTTCTTTGGTGGCAGCAACAAGAAAAAGGCTCTGAACCAGGGGTGCCAAACTCACTTACACAAGGGGGTCAAAATTAAAACATTTTTCAAACTAAGGGTTGATTTCAGAATCTACATTAACTCAAGTCAGATGCTCAACATATTTTCTTGGCTGCAGGTTCCTCAATGATTTTGATTGGTCGCATTTGACATTCTCTGTTGCACTTTTGACATCATAGTCAAAGATTACGGACAAAAAAATGAAAGTGATAAAACTATTTTACATTTAAAATAACATCTTGGGGGCCAGATAAGATGTCAGCAAGGGCCGTCTTTGGCCCCTGGGCCTTGAGTTTTACACATATGCTCTGATCTAACCTGCTGCAAATCATGTCCCAGACCCCGTTCACAGAACAAACGGATCATCTCGGCCCTTATTGACCCAGTTTTAGCGTTAAATTAAGTCTTAATGTCTCCATTTAAAACTTTATATAAATGCCATGATAAACACACACACAGTCTCAGATGTTTGTCTGGTCCGTAGAGTCTTGAGATGTGAACTTGCCTAACGGGAGATTTTCTACACATTATTCAAATAGTCCCACCATCAGCAGCTTCTGTACCGCGGCGTCACCATTAATGAGAATAAAAGCAGCAATCTGTCCACCTGAACCTTTACTTTCACGTTCTCTTCTTCGTCCAAACTCCTCGAAAGCTGTCGGCTTCTGGAGTCTTTAGCTCATCTCCTGTCGAGTCTACGGAACATTAAAAAAAGCATCAGTTTGGACTCTCGTTTGTAAAACTTTAATGTTCTACTGTGGATAAACAGAATTTAACTCTTTCTGGAGTATGACCGAAACATTTTTACAAGTGACTTTCTTTCATTTATTCATTTTTTACACATATGTTCTTATCTGCTCGTGGACGTTGAAGCTCTAACGAGCTGTAGATGTGAGTCATAGGGTGAGCATGCCTGGAGGTACAACCTACTCCCTGAGAGCGACGCGGTAAGAACCCGGTCAGAATAAACGTGTATGTAAAGACAGACGTGTGCACATTAGTCTGTTGTGCATAACTATAGTAAAGTTACAACTTCACAAACTTACAAATACAAACTTCAAGTTTATGGTTGTGGTTTACTCTTTATGAACACAAAGAACTATGACCTTCTGGGAAAACAAATGTACAGCTGTGATCTTACATCATGGGTCACAGGCTGGTTAATAGAGCACAGAACACACGGATTCGTAATGTTTTCTCCGTTTCAACTTAATATCACTGGAATATCTTTGAAAAATAGGAAAACGAATCCCCAACAGATTATCAGTATACACAAGAGAAATGTTAGCAGTTCTATTAGCAGTACATGGGTGGAAGATATAAAAACAATAATTTGTTCAGATTGAAGTTCTGTATTATTGAGTTTAAAACAGTGGTTCTGACAGCGGGCCAGAACACTCCATTCATTATTCAGAGTACAAAGGATGAGCATTTCTATGGTACCAGCACATGTTGGAATTAAAGGAAATGAGATGGCAGATAAGACAGGAACTGAAAATCATATTAGCTTCACAGTACATGCAAGTTTGTTTGTTTGTTTGTTTGTTTCTTTATTTATTCATTTCATTTCAATAAAACACAATACAATTACCAGGAAAAAAAAAAAAAAAAAAAAAAAAAAATAAAATTAAAGGAAGAAGAAGAAGAAATTATATTA
>JARVGV010001587.1:3203830-3214041 GCA_031762435.1 Hypsolebias longignatus | reverse complement strand
TAAATATATATATATATGTATATATATATATATAGATATATATGTATGTATATATATATATATATACATATATATATACTGTATATATATATACATATATATATATGTATATATATATATATATATATATGTATATACATATGCTACTACTTGTGTTCTTTGTAACTTTTATATTTCAAATAATGTAACTATATATTTGTAAATATTTTCCCCATAGAAATACATAAAGTTCTCTTCATTTCCTTCAAAAACATAATTCTCGTTGAAATCTGCTTCAGTAAACTGACTATCTTTGTCTTCTTGTGCTACTTTTAGCTTTTAGCTTTCAGCTAGCTTTTTGCTGCCCAGCACAATAAGTTGTTTTTCCACTTTGGTCTGATTTGCCTCTTTGCTGGGTTTCAGTCTGGTCCGGGCGAGGCCCCCAGCAGGACGCTGCTGCAGTCGGACCTCTACATCTACGTTGTCCTCTTCGACCACCACGTCAGAGCGATCTGAGCTGCCGACACACACGTGCATGCGGCGCATACCGTAGAGCGGAGGAGCCCTCTAATTTGACCGTGCTGCTGTCGGTGCACCGTCATTTCCAAACTGTTCCCTTCATATCAGGCATGCCATCTGGGTGGAGGTGCTGCTGTTTGAAAAGAACAAGACTTTAAACTGAGGATCCCCAGAGGAAGGGGTGAACGATGGAGCGACAGCGGGGAGGTTTCTTTACAAACCGCCTGACATTTGGACCTCAATTCCTTTCTGTTCCTTTCCACTTTGGTTTCCAGCGTTCCTCGCACCACTGGTTTCAGTCAGGGGGCAAGAACGTGCTCAGGGACCTCAGGCTCGTCCACCGTTTGGCCCAACATGTTTTGGGCTGTTTGTCTAAACAAATTAAAGGCGTAAGAGCTTTGAAAGATGATGGGGGTTGCTTTTATGTCCTCCCCCAGGCTGCGGTAGCTCCAATTGGACTGGAAGAGTGGGTAATGGGCTTAAAGCATTCCGCATGTTCCCAGATCTAAGGTGCACGGTGCAGGACTTCAAAGTGCTCTATCATTTACATATTAGTCAGTCACTGACATGCTTTAATGCTGCGCTGCTCTACAAATAATCTGCTGCTGGATTCTTTTTGAAATGTGAAGAAGTTTACGTTTTGCCTCTGCAGCTGAACCAGATGGTGGGAATCAATCACATAAATGAGATTATCTACGACAAACTCTGCCGTTTCCTGTCACATGTCAGGTGGAGTCTATAAGAACGAGGGGAACCGAACCAAAAGACGAAATTTTCATCAGTTTATTTTGATGTCAAATGAAGGTAAAGGCATAAAATTCTTACCGTCAGACCCAGACTGAGCCAACGGCACGACAAACATTGGAGCTGGCATCAGGTGTTTATCAGAAGATGTTTTGTTGACAGGGCGGCCTGCAGGCACAAACTACTCATAATGTTCTGAAACCATGTTTTGGTGTAAAAGCCTTTTGTAACTCATTGATTATTGGAACATGACATGAACCTTGACACTTCAGTCCATCATTTAGTTCAAAAAGTTTCTAAAAAAGAACAAAAAGACATTTATCTACATTTCACATTATCACTTTTAGAGCGGAGACAAATCAGCCACTAGGAAACACAAGCCTGTGTGTCTCTGACTTATCTGTGCAGCTGATTATCTCATGCAGCTGTATTCATTCATCTGCTCACCACAGACTCATGTTCGGGCTTCTGTTACGCCGTATTGTTTTACATTATTAGTGTTTAGCGTATATCTTAGTGTATATCTTAGGTCCTTATTTACTGTTTCTTTTTATACTTTATATTTTGCTATCTTTAGGTGTAACTGGGACCCTGTGGACATACAGTAACTTCATTCCACCTCATGTACTACATGTAATGCAAATGACAACAAAGTTGACTTGAACTTGAACTTGAACTCTTGTGCCGGTCCCTATAGCCCGGGTAAATGGTGACGGTTGTGTCAGGAAGGGCATCTGACGTAAAACACTTTTGCCAAAACTACAATGTGAGTTCATCAAAGTGAAACCGTACCAGATCGGTTGAGGCCTGAGTTAACAACAACCGCCACCGGTGCTGTTGACAAAAAGGGTGCCGGAGGAAATTGTGCTACTGTTAGTCGAAGACCTCAAGGAGGGAAATGTGTCAGGAAAGAGGGAGAAGAGGAAAGTGAAGAACGTAGGATGTAGGGTTGCAACTAATGTGGGAACAATGACAGGCAAAGGTGGCTGGCATGATGCAGAGAAGGAATGTACATGTTTTATATTCCTAAGAAGAAGAAAACTTTTAGTGTGAAGAGACTGAGGGACTACCAAAACTCAGGAGGTTCCCTTCAACAACATTACCATCATTAAGTTTGTTGCAGGTCTAAGCTTAGCTTAAAATGTCCCTTCACATTTAAATGTCAGGACAGTCCCCACTAAAGCTGGGTTCATACTGTGGGACAAATGATTTTATTGGGGAAGAATCACAGGAAACCTTTGGTCGTGACCTCAAACCTGCGGTCTGTGGTCATTAAGTGTGTCATCTTGCATGAGACACGGCTTCACGGCACAGATTGTAGGCGCTGAATGCTGAAACAAAAAGCAGACGTGGCAGCAACTACAAATGAAAGGACTTGAGGAACGCATGCAGAAGAACAGGGCATGGCATGAAAACACACAATGCTCAGCTGAAGCTGGAGTGTAGACTGACACTTCAAAGACAGGAGTTAAAGATGGAGTCAGAGGAGCAGAGCCCAGTGCAAGAACCACAAAACCAAAAGAGCTGACGATAAACAAACAAACAAAATTCAACAAATCCCACACTCTGACACCATAACACAAAATGTTTTTTTCTGTTGGATGACTGTGACGTATTTGAATCTGCAAACAGTCCAACTTATAGAAAATCTTATTTGCTTCCTGACTTAAGGTCAAACTATAATATCAAGCTTGCACAATTCAACATTCAACCTTTATTTAAACAGGTTAGTCTCATTCAGCCTCAAGGACTCGTTTACAAGAGAGACCTGTAAGAAATGTATTAATTAGAAATGTATATATTTATGAATATATTAAATGTGTACATTGATGTATGTATTTATGTAGAAATGTATTAAGGTTTTAAAATGCACAGCGTGAGCTGATCCTAACATCTTAGACCACTTCCCTTCATTCTGTTTTCAATGACGCTGCAGAGACTTCTTCTCTCAGCTCACCTCCATATTTGAGCTGCGAGACGTTCTCTCGACTCAGTAGAGGCTGTTTCTTTCAAAGCCGTCTGAGAACAATGTGTAAACCCAGTCACTTTCACCCTGACTGTATTCATTTGTGTTGGTAAAGACAGGAGACAGAACTGGAAGTGGCAGGAATGAAGATGTTGAGGTTCTCCTTAGGAGTGACAAGGACGTAGAAGATTAGGAATGAGATCATCAGAGGTACAGCACAGGTTGAACAACTGGGAGATAAAGTTAGAGAGGACACACTGAGATGGTTTGGACATGTCCAGAGGAGGGACAGTGGTAGAAGGATGTTATAAATGCAGCTGCCAGGAAAAAGACAGAGGAGATATATGGATGCAGTTAGAGAGGACATGGAGGTAGTTTGAGTGAGGACAGAGATGGAGATGAAGGGCTCACTGTGGAGACCCTTGAAGAGAGAAAAGCTGATGGAAGAAGAAGAAGAAGTTTAATTAGTTTTGGTCTTTCCAGCTGCATCTGTTCTTATTTTGCACTTGAACTGATTCTTCTCGTCTTTGAAGGTGAACCATTAGCCGGATCCAGCCAGCTCCGTCTGGAAGCAGCTGTCCAATAAAAACTGTAGAGCAGATGTTCAACAAGTTGTGTCTTTGAGTTTTTTGATCCAAACAAACAAAAAGGCCGTTTGGTTTATGGATTTCTTACAGTAGCTCAGCGTGTTCCAGTCCTTTCATCAGTCCCTCCACATCAAAACAAACTGAACAAGTTTATTTTTCAACCTGCTGGACTGTTTCTGGTTCCCCTCCAACCAGAACGTCACGAGTTTATTGTGACGAACATCTAGCTGCGGCCCGGACCATCTTGACACCATCGGCTGCATCTGTTTGCTTGTTTTGACTGAACTGGCTTCTTACTGGAACAACGTGTGGCGGCTCGAAGGCTTTCGGTTCCAGGGATCCAGGGTCTGGTTTTGGGTTGTCTTTGTCCATGTGGTTCTTTATGTCTTTGGGTGTGGGCGTTTAAAAACACAGATCGATCTGGACCTGTGACAAGTGCATGTTGGTGAAAGAAGGTTATGAGGAGGAATTATAAAAAGCAGCATCATGGTCGTAGAGGAGGAGCGTTTTAAAACTCTCAAATCGATGTGGGTTTTGTCCTGGAGAAAAGTCCACGCTCCTCTAGTTCTGGGGTTTTGTGGACCAGGACATGATGCAATGTTCTGGTCTTTACGGTTCTAAAGTTGTCCAAGTGTAACCTCATCATTTATTGAACTAACAAATATAAAAGCTGCGAGTAAAACTGGTTCCACAGGATCTCAGGAGCCGCTGATCAGCTGATCGTCAGCACCGGGACCACCTCCGTTTAGAGCAAACAGGTGCGCCAACACAACACCAAGACTGAAAGACATCAGCAATGACCTTAGTGAAGCAACTGTTGCTGCCTGTCGATCTGGAAAAGGTCAAAGGTCATCAGGAGTCCATCATTCTGAGTGAATGCTCACAAGTGGAAAACATTTGACACCTGACAATATTCACAAGTCAATGTGCCAGAAAATTTACCCCAAAGGTCAGACTGTGCAATACTTGGACAAGTGCCACCTCAGACAGCAGTTAGCAGGTTAAAGGTCAAAGGTCATGGCCTCTCTAAAAACAACATGGCGGCACAACCTAGGTTTGGAGAGTTTTACCTGAAGGAGCCACAAGACGTCTGGAACAATACCAGAGCAAAGGACTGATGTTTACCCAGAATGCACTGCAGCAAACACCTCTTGCAAACTGTCAGCACCGTGGTGGAGGGATGATGGTTTGGGCTCCTTCAGTCACTGGGTGGACCAAGAACTTCTCTGTAGACCAAAGGGTTCTGGAGTCAAACAAATGTGTCCAACAGCTGAAGCTTGATCCAAACACAAAACCTGGATCCCAAACAGCTCATCAACAGAACGGGTCAGAAAATAAATGAATCAAGGTGCTGCAAAGGTCCAGTCGAGGTCCAGAACCTGAACCTGACTGAAGTGCTGTGGTGGAACCTTCAGAGAGCTGAACAGAACCCTCAGTGATGGAAAGAAGAGTGGGCCAGAACTCCTCCACAACCATGACGGAGACTCATAAAGTTGTTACGAACCCACTGAGAGTTTCTGCTCTGGACGTTCTACAAGCTGACAGGTTTCACTCACACCTGTAAGATTTAGATTTTAAACACGCTGGACAGAACTGTCAATGAAACACTTTATTGTTGCTCCAATTGTTCATGAGCTGAACTCAAAGATCTAAAACTTCTACGTACACAAAAATCATTTTTCTCTCAAATATTCTTCACCACTGTGTGTTAGTGAGCACTTTGCTGACACGCTCCACCTCACAGGTGTGGCATATCAAGATGCTGACTGGACACAATGGTTATTGCACAGGTGGGCCTTAGGCTGCCCACAATAAAAGGCCACTCTGTGCAGTTTGATCCCTCAGCACAATGACACAGATGTCAGAGGGTGCAGTTGGCATGCTGACTGCAGGAATGTCCACCAGAGGACTGAATGTCCGTTTCTCTACCATGAGCCGTCTCCACAGGTGTTTCAGAGAATCCAACCGGCCTCACCACGTGTAACTACACCAGCCCAGGACCTCCACATCCAGCATCTTCACCTCCAAGATGGTCTGAGACCAGACCCCCTCAGCACAGTGAAACTGCACATTTTAGAGCAGCCTTTTATTGTGGGCAGCCCAAGGCACACCTGTGCTGTAATCCTGCTGCCTAATCTAAGAGGGTGGACTTTCTATTTCACATATTATTTTTATTTGCTTCAGTCAAAACAGAAGAGGAGCTTTTAAATTGTTTTACATTTCAGTAGATGATCCAAACTGTTGCAGATATTTATTATTATGTTTTTTAATTTAATGTTTTAAAAACGTCCTCGTGACCCACTCAGATTATTTGTCTGTAAATAATGATTGTGCAGTAAAAGTGAAGTTTAATGGTTATAGTTTCCTTCATTTCTTTTATTGGCCTTTAAAGCTGTTGGAGTTTTCACTGAGTCGTGCTTTTATTAGTTCTGGGCGCTGACGTCTCAACGTCTAACATGATCAGAGGTTTCGCTCAAACTGAGCTTCAAATAAAGAAATCCTTCAACGTTCACCGTAATAAACTCATGTTTTTGAACCACAGAAAAATTCACTTATTACTCATATCTGTTTTAATTGATTTAATATTTCATTGTTTCGTGTTTTCTTTTGATGCTTTTAATCACATTTTGTTAGTGTCTTTGTTTAATTACTGCAATTGTTTTTATCGTTAAGCACTTTAACAGCTGCTGTTTTAAAACATGCTTTATAAATTTGACTTGACTTAATATTAATCTGCTGAAATGTGCTGGCTGTAAAATGTATATAATTTCAATATGTGGATAAATCATGATGAAAGTTCTGCAACTGATATCTGAACAAATAAATCCCACACAGAATGTTACTTTTTAAATTGAAATTAAAGTGTGTTTTTATTTGTTTGAATATTTTTGCTTTGAGTTTTTGTTTTTGTTCACTTGACATCATCTTATAGCTCGAGTTTTCAGTGTTTAGAGAATTGTTTCAGTAAATTAAAGATGAAACCTTAACTAGACAAAACTTTTTCCAGGGAAAGGTTTTAATTTTTGCGAGAGAGCAGTCAGAAGAGAGAGATGGTGAAAAACGGATCAGTGATGAGTCAAATCTCCAGAAAGCGACTGATTCCCTTTAAAAGTGTTTCTGAATCTGATGAAAGGATCAAATCTGATCTTGTTTGAACTGATGATCGACAAACAAACCTGAACAGTGGAAATGTTTCTGTCAACATCAAGTTTAAATCAGTGAGAAACTAAAGCAGCGCACCTGAATTATTTGTCAGGTCTTACAGGATGAGATGATTTAGTTCTAGAACATCTTATCATTTTTTATATTAATTTTAATATAATAAATGTTTTCCCTTCACTCTGCTGTCAGATGATGGAGGGGTTACCTCCAGCCTGTGCTCTATGAAGGACATGGCATGCTAATATTATTGCCATCAGATGTCCAGGGGTGGGGAAATGCTCTAATCATTTCCTCCCGAGCGCCCCTGAAAGAGGAGCAGTGGCGGTGCGGGGTGGGGGGTCAGAACCCCGCCTGACGGGCTGTTTTGCGGGAGAGGGGTACACAGCAGCATCCGGATCAGACCGTGCTGGTCCAGGATGTGCGTGCTTAACTCCATTGACCTAAACAAAACAGTGAAGAAAGCCCTTAAAGCCGCCAGTAAGCCGCTCCTTTCAGACGGGACGAGCCGAGTTTACGCACGGAGGGGCTGCTGCGCGGCTGCAGCTCAGGTGCTCACGTTCATCCACGGAGTGTCCACCTTCTTCCTCAAATCATTTATTTTGGATTCATCTGCTTCAGCTCAGCTGATTAAACAACCTCCACCTCCTGCTCCCGATAACGAGATAATTCGTCCCCAGGCCGAACGTGCGTAAAAGTTTTTTCGAACAGGAAACTCCCTCCCTCCCTCTCCTAGCGCGTACGTGCGCGCGCGCGTGGATAGGAGAGGAATACTCAGCTGGTCCCTCAAGCCCTATAATACCAAGCACAACATGCTTTACCTTCACTGAAAGCTGAGCCGGGGACTGTTGGAGCTGGAGGTTCTGCAGAGGCGCAGCTCTCCTCCTGTCTGTTCTCTCACGCACGAATTGTCTTCAACTCGTTACCTGTTTCATTTTTAGAGCTAATCCAGAGGCCAGAGAGCGCGTGGACTGCAGTTTTTGTGACTCGCGCCAACGCTGCTGGACGGGTTTGGGCTCCATGGTGACGAGATGTGTTTTTGGGAATAACTTCTGGAGCCGTGAAAACTTGTCCCTCTGTCCCACAGCCCCCCTCGCTTGCTCTCAGCCATGGCTCCGTGCTCTCGGTTTGCGCTCGTGCTGCTTTACGGGTGGACTTGTCTGTGCCTGGGACTCAGCGCGATGCTGAAGACGGACAATGTCCCCGAGAGACGAAAAGTGGATTTTACGCATTCAGTGGATAAAAAGTCCACGAGCCGGGAAGAGCAGGACGCGCGCTCACAGGATACAATGACGGAACACATGCAGATGCTTTACGCCAAGTACAACCGCGCCGGGTTTCCGTTCAGGGACGGCAACACCGTCCGCAGCTTCAAGGCGCACTGGGGTACGTCTCCAAACTTTTACGCGTTTTAACACAAGTGCAGGGAGGCGCACGCGGACTTCCTGCTTTGTACATGTCAGATGTTTAAAGTGTTTAAAGCTGTTTTGGTAACACCTCATTTGACGCTTGGCTTGAAATATGTGCACTTCGCCGCGCAGTGTGTGCCGCACGCGCGCGTAATTTGGGCAGTTTGAGCCAACGTTGTTCTTAAGGTGTTGGAAATGTTTCCATCTTGTTGACTGAAAACTTAACGCGACAGTTTTTCGGAACCTGTTGTTGTGGGTTTGTGCAGCCGGAAGTTGAACACCTGTTGATCCAGATGTGATCAACCCGCGGCACGAGCAGAAGTCCGAGCCTTTTTTTTTTTTTTTTTTTTTTCTTTAACCAAAACATCGTTTATTCGATTTTCACATTTTATTTTCACATGAAGCAGATTTTTGCCCCCAGGTCAGGGTCAAGCAGATGCGCGTCCTACCTGTGTCCCAGCAGAACTGGACTTTCACCTCCAAACCGTTTCTTGATGGAAACTTTCGTCTCCTGCAGTCGCTTGGTGGTGGAGGTGGTGTTTCACTGAGCTGCTTGGTTTGTTAGGTTGTAGCCTGCTGCCTCCTGTCGCCAGGTCGCTGCATGTTGCAGCAGTTCCGGGATCAGTCCCACCAGTTCCACCTTTTCTTCACGTTTCAAAGTTTTTCTGATCCTGTACAAGTTTTGATTGTGTGTGCGCGCAGTGGAGACTAGTAGTTATGTGGACTCCGGGTTTTGGGGGTTGCGTTGAGCATTTATGAGCAGTCAGTATCTTGCCTGTCACACACCAGTCAGAGCTGTTTGGAGATTCGTTTAATTTTCTCATGGAGGAGTCAGAGTGTCAATTCCAGAGTATTTTTACCGTCTTAATGACGTTTAAACTCCACTGAATGTTTTAATAAATATTTTCACATCTTCTCTCTTTTGCGTGACTTTGGTGCTGTTTTTGCATCCAGTCGTTGGATCCTGCAGCTGAAGTTGAATCATTTTGTCACAGAATATTCTGCTTTGTAAAGACGTCTCATATTTTCTCATCAGCTCCCCGTGCCTCCCCTTCTCATTATTTACTGTTTTACGGTCGATGTTTTGGGGTTAACTAGAATAACTGAAGTCTTGTGCGAAATAAGTTTTAGCCAGTCAGTGGAAGAATACCATATTTTCCACCGTACATGTTACACCATCGTACATCATTCCAAACAAGAATTTAACAAGATTAACACTTAAAAACTATTGTTTATTTGCTTGAATTTATAGTAAAGGTGTGTCTCAGTTTAACTTTTCCTTAATAAATGCACCTTGACGGTCAAATCGGCTGCGTTTCCAAACCTTATTTGCGGAAGCAGGAGTGCGCAGAGGGACGAGTCGCTGCGCATTTCTTCAAAATTCAACAAGATAACCACCTAAAAACAATTCTTTGTTTGCTCTACGTTATAGTGAAGGTGTCTCAGTCTTTGATAAAAGGACATAATTGGTCAAATCAGTTTCATTTCAATGGCGCGGTGCAGTGAAATGCAGCTGATTTGATGGTTGCTCCAGGCGAGCTGGATGAAGGTGGCAGGCTATGGCAAGCCAATGGTGTCATTAATAGCCACTTTTAACTATTTTCAATTCAATTCAACCTTTATTTAGACAGATAAATCTCACTGAACCTCAAAGACTCTTTTACAAGTGAGATCTGTTCAGACAGACAAAAAATAATGAAACTGGACACTTGTAGGAATTGGAGGCAAAAAAATCCTATCAAACTCTTTCATCTTGGCTGAGAAGAAAGACCTGATATTGAAAAAATACCTCACACACACAAGCACATAGTGATGTAGACATTCTGCAGGGGGGGGGGGGGGGGGGAT
>JARVGV010001587.1:3181652-3192742 GCA_031762435.1 Hypsolebias longignatus | reverse complement strand
TTTCTTTAGAACGGATCACTTTCTTTAGAATGGATCAGAGTTTCTTTAGAACGGATCAGTTTCTTTAGAACGGATCACTTTCTTTAGAACGGATCACTTTCTTTAGAATGGATCAGAGTTTCTTTAGAACGGATCAGTTTCTTTAGAACGGATCAGTTTCTTTAGAACGGATGTTTCTTTAGAACGGATCAGAGTTTCTTTAGAACGGATCTGTTTCTTTAGAACGGATCAGAGTTTCTTTAGAACGGATCAGAGTTACTTTAGAACGGATCAGTTTCTTTAGAACGGATCAGAGTTTTACAAGTAGGGAGTTTAAAATGAAACCAGATCCAGAAACTCAGGTCTGACAGGATCAGGTCTGATGGGATCCGGTCTGATGGGATCCATACTGTTCTGTTTGATGCTCTGACACCAGAACATTATTTCCACACTTCAAAGCTAAATATTTATTCAAATGGACGTTCTTCCAGCCCGGGATCATTTTGTTTCTAGACGTCTTCCTTGTCTCGTATAAAACTCTGTTCAGACATACTAACCAGTCTCTTGGAGCTCCCGGATTTGATCCGGAGGGACCCGGTTCTCGTCAGCAGCCGGAGAGATGTTTGTGGAACAAAGTGTTGGAGTGACCGTAGAACTTTGTGTATCCGTTTGTTTTCTCGTAGGATTTACGTAGAAATATATTTTAAATCGTTCACTATTTTGATGTTTCAGAGACATTTATTTTGTGTTTTTATCTCGGACCAAACCTGGTTTACACGACAGAGTTTCGTCTTTCTGATGTTTATTTTTTAACGCGGATCAGAGTTGTATCTGAACAGGACAGAATATCTTCATCATCCTCACCGCTCAGCCTTCTCTTGTAAATGTTCAATAAAAAAAGAAACACTTGTACAATAAGCTTCATAAAGTATATTTGTATATGGAAAAGTCTTTAACACACATCTATTTATTTACTGTACGTTACATATCTTGTATAAGTGTGATGTGGGGGAGAGGGGCTGAGGGTGGGGGGCTTTATAACCCCCCTCCCCATGGACATTTGTCACTACTGATGTGAAAGGAAAAGTGGTGAATGGATTCACAAAGGTCTCCCTCCTCTGAGTCCCTCTTTCCAAAGGAATTAATAAAAATATGCAAGTCTCAACTTTTTGTTTTATGTTTCTTTGTCACGTAATTATTAAGATTTGCTTTCCTTCTCCCTCTAGTCCACGCTGGATAAAATACTTCCACAGTATTTCATCAAAACATTAAAAAACAGGATTAAAAGTTAATATTCATGTCTTTAGGATTGAAAGAAGAGGGGACAAATTAAAAGGTCAAGCCACAAGCTGTTAGCAGCAAAGATGATGGTTCTTTGATAAAATGTTGGTTAGAGCAGCGCCACACTGGCTTATCCCTTGAGTTATGTGCTTCTTCAAAGCTTTAAGGGTTTACAAGTCTGGCTTTAAATAAACATCCATTTAACATGATCAAAATGGGAAGTAGTTTTCAAAGCTGCAAAGGCTCTAACAAAATATTTAAAACTGTTGATCGCCTTCAGAGGTTCCAGACGTCTGGATCGATTTGAAGAGGACGGAAGACGTTTGTGTCTGCTGACTTTATGACAGTTTTAAAGTTGGACCGCTCGGATATGAAGCCACATTTTGTCAGCAGAGATGAGCTGTGAGACCATCATCATCATCATCATCATCATCATCAGAGCTTCTTGTGCCTCAGAGTCCAAACCCCCAGATCCTCGATCAGTTTACGGCTCGGCTCAGTTGAAGAAACCAAAGGAGCCACAAAGAGCCGTCTGCAGACTCTAAGATGTTTACATCATATTTATTCCACACACAGTCAAAGAACTGAGAATGATTTAGCTGTTGAAATGTTAGTTGATGTAAAATTTAAATTTTTTTTAAAAATAAAGTGTAATTAAAGGCGCTGGAGCATAAAGGCTGAAGCCTTCTTGTTATTCAGCAACAGTTTTGATCTCCTGCTAAATATTAATGAAGCATTCACTCTGTTCTCTTCCATTTTTCTTCTGTTTGTTTTTCAAGGTGATTCTCAACCCCCAGTTTTCAACAAATCATAAAACTTCAGCGTGTTCAGGACAATCCTGCTCTGACTTTTAGTTTGGTGCAACCTTAGCTTTTTGTAATATTTAGCCTTTTCTAATATTTTTTTCTCATAGAAAATGAATTGAGCTCATTTTACATCCTTCACACCTTTAGCTGTGTTTACAGCCTTTTACTGCTCCTTTCACATTTTGTTCTGCTTCAGCTTCTTTCTGCAAAGTTAAACATTTTCAGCTACTTTCAGCTGTTTTGTGCTCCTTTCATATTCTTTCTAACTACAACATTTTTATGCTTCTTCTAACTTTTTTCTGCTAATTTCAGCTTGTTATGCTCCCTTCAACTTATTTCTGCAAGTTTCAGCTTTTTCTACTGTTTCAGCTACTAATTTAAGCCTTTTCAGCTAATTCCACATTTGTTGCTCATTTCAGCTCTTTCTACCTCCTTCTCGTAATTTAAGCTTTTTTCCTCCATTTTCAGCCACTTCAGCTATATATATATTTTTTTTTTCAAATTTCCTAATTTTTGCACATTTAAACCAAATTCAACAAATATGTGTTCTTTCTGCTTTCTCCTTCTAACTTGGACTTGTTCTTCAATTTCAGCTGTTTTTCAGCAAGTTCTTCAGCAACACACATTCACACTGCATTTTCTCAGGAAATACAATTTATCTAGTTTATGTGAAATTCATTAATAAATAAAACCATTTCAAAATATTTCAAAATGTGAAGCTTAATCAGAAATAGCCTGCTTGCAAAATTAGCTAAAAATGGCTAAAATAATTGCCACAGATAAGAACCGGATTTTGAAGCAGACGTTCTTCAGCTCAGAGAGACAACCTTCTGAACAGGTCACAGGACGTTTTATCTTCATCTTTGTTGGTTTTTGTACAACTGCAGTTTAAGTTTTACAATTTTTGCCGACTTTACCACAGAATGTTCTCACTGAAATGTGCCGTCGAAACTTTCCCAAACAGTTGTGCAAACAGACCTTTCTTAAATCCGGTCTTTAGACTTCTTCTAACACCAGCAGTGTGCCTCAGGACAGGAGCAGAAAACAAAACTTCCATTGTCTGAGCGCAGAGAGTTCTCTTCACGACTGTAGATCCATTTGTGTTATTTCTTTTTAAATTTCCTTATTTCTAAATGTTGTCACCAACATGAGCTAGAAATGAAGCTGCTTGCTGCAGGAGGACGCGGGGTCAGTGTGCTGCGAGGAATACAGCTGTTACTCATGCACACACAGCTGGTTTCAGTTCTAAATGTCCAAAGAGTTATATACTGTATATATATATACGTACTGTATATGTTAAAAAAAAAAAGAGTAAAGCCAGTGAGTCCGAGGAGTATTTATTTTATTATTTCCACAAAAACATTTCATTTTAAATTAAAATAAATCTAAAATTTAACATGAATTTAAGGCAACAGCTCTTCCAGCTGCATCACACACACACACACACACACACTGTACACACAGAGATACACATTCTCCTGTCAATACACAAATATACAGTATATTTATTAAAAACCCTCTCAGTCATTTTATGGAATATATAAATAAAGATCAAAAGTGGCTTTGAGCTTATTTCATTTAAACTATTTACATGTAAGTGCTCCTACGAGATGAACTCTCCCGTGTTTAAACAATATGTAAAACACATTTCCTGCAACGCCCTGAAGGGTTTAGTTCGCAGCTCCTCAGCACATCATCAACACCTCAAACTGAGCAGAACTTTCCTCCAGAGCTGAACCGCAGCTGACTCAGCCTCAACAAGGTCAATATTTCTTCAGCTCGGACACCTCGCCTCACCTCGCTGCCGACACTTTATCATTTAAGTGGGGGAGGTGTTTGTGTTTTCATGTGTAAAGTGTCAGAGAAGGGGCTCTGAGGAGACTGCTGGGTGTTTCTTGGTTGGGGGAGGTGTGTTGGTGGACTTTGGTTTTTCAGTTTCATCACGACAAATGTTTCCCTTCATCCTGCTACAGCCAAAAACTAATTACTCTCTAACTCAAATAAAACTTTACTATCAGTTACAAAATACATGGAGCTTCTCAATGGAACTAAAATCACTGTCATCCTAAACAAATGTGCAAATGACACAATATTGAAAGATCGGTTAGAGCTCGGAGTGGGCGTTTGGAATTAGGCCTGTCGCGATAATCAATAAATCAATTAATCGCATGATGAATGAAAATGATCGACCTCATTTTCATTTATCAGCTTAATAATTTCTTTGTGTCTCTTTCTACTGAAGACACTGGATGACAAAAGGCCCTCCCTCACTATCCATCCTTCGGTTCAAACAGTTTTATCCAGTGGTTGAAAAAGGTACTACACTCAAAACAAATTAACCATTTCTTCTTCAATTTGACAATACAGTAATTACTAATTATTGTCAAATTTCAAACAATATTATAATTTATCACAATAATTTCTGAGACAAATAATCGCCTAGCAAATTTTGTTATCATGACAGGCCTATTTGAAATGACACTGTTATTACCATCCCAGGTTTTAGCCCAATGACTGTAAAACTGACCGAGTTAAAGCCACTTTAGCTGTGGCAGCCATCTTGAAAGGGACTGAAACCTGAAGTTAATAAGTTAGAGATAACAATCTTCTACTAACACACACATACACGTTTGTTTTTATATCCTTATCAGAACATTGTATTGACTTTCATTCATTTCTGCAGTCTAACCCTGACCCTAACCTAAACTAAATTAACACCAGGGTCCTAAACTTAAATAGGCATTCCACTTTATGTGGAATATATCAGGTTTGGGTTTCTAAAAGGTCTACTGGTCCAGGCTGGTCAAGGCCAGATCCTGATCACCCACTCCACAGAGTATGTGGTGTTTTCATCAGTCAAATAACTTAAATAAGATTTGGACATTGACAAGGTTGAGTCAGGTTCTCTGGATGGATCCTTCTTTGGTCCAGAGGACCTGACTCAACCTTGTTAGATTTATCTACCTGGATTATTGAGCATGCATCAGAAGATTTGGATACTTTCTGTGATGTTTAAAACCCAGTTTTTCCTCCTACTTAGCTTTGAATCATTAATAAACACAAAATTCTTGCAGTCTGACAAACTGAGGACATATATCTGAACTGCTAAACACCTTTATGTTAATTTAGGCTGCTTATGAGTTCATGTAGTTATCATTTAGTCCGACAATATTTTGGATTGGGGATGAACTCTTCTTAAAACATAAATACTTTTGCTCCAAAATCTAACTCAGAATAAATCTATAAAACTGTTAAAGGAGAGGTGGCTCTCCAGGAATAAACAGAATAAGGTGAAGCAGCTTCTGCGTTCAGAAAGAATGTGCGGACGGTAAACATGGTGCTAAAATATTTTGCTGCTTCTTAAATAAGAATGGCCGCTAAAGCAAGCTGTGCTGAAAACAGATGTGAACAGTAGTTTTGCAGGTCGTTACTGTTCATCTGCAGTGAACGTTTGGCTCGTTATTGTTAAATCTAAAGTAAAGCTCCTGGAAGGAAACTGTTGTGTCAACAGAAAAACCTGCTGCAGACGTCAGAATTATATTTTAATAAACCAGAATTCACCCTCCCTTTGACTGCCGAGACTTTCTCTGCACTCTCATTCTTCTCATACAACTCTCGGGGATGTGCAGCAAAACAGCCCAAGAGAACCTCACTGACCTACACAAGGTGAGGTCAGCGAACAAGGCCAGGCTGATTCTGGCAGATCCTGATCATCCACTCCATGGTGAGTTCAGGTTGCTTCCATCTGGACGCATGTATCTGCTGCCCAGGTGTAGGATGAACAGACTGAAAAACTCATTCATCCCTTTAGAGATCAGGCTTTTGAAGAAACAGTGATGATTTATGTTATTTTAATGTCTCAATGTTTTGTATAGTATGGATGCTTTGTGTGCCTACTGACTGTGAAACAAATTGCCCCTTGGGGATGATAAAGACTCTTGAACTTGGAGGGAAAAAAATAGGTTAAATGTTTCATTAACTTTTATAGTTACCTGGTTAAGCTATGAATACTTAAAATAATACAATACAGGGACAAAACAGGTTCAACATAGCTAATAATAATAAAAACTCAAATTTGAACCCTAATTTTTATTTCTCAATCCCAAATTACACAACTGGATAATTAGGTTTAAAGCTTAGATTTAAGCTTTAAATGCTACACGGTGGAACACATTAATTTTAAATGGCAGCATGATGGATTAGTGGTTAGAACTGTTGCCTCACAGCAAGAAGGTCCTAGATTTGAACCTTCAGGATCTGCCTTTAGGCCCAGGCCTCCTTTACAAAAGAGCTCTGTGATGTCAGTGGGATTTGCCCAGTTAAATAAAGGTTAATTAATGAATAATTGACAGAAATTATGTTGCTTTACAAAACTTAGTTGTGAAAATTAAATAATCTTAAACTAAATCAACAAACAATGTTTGCTGAATTGTGTAGGTGTGGTTAAATAAGTAGAAAGGCTTTAGGTGAAAGATCCAAAAACATTTTTAAAATTATTTTCTCGCCTTTTAAGCAGCACTAACAGGAAGCCTGCCTTTGTAAGCAAAGCTTTTCTCAGAATGAGTTTTCTTGTAACAAAGAAAACGCTTCAGCCAGCAGCACCATAAAGCAGCTTTCAGAGTATCAGCAACTTCCACGCCCCAGAAGAATCTGTGAAACGTGAACTGATGTGAAAGCACGGCGAGTCAAACACTGTGATTTATCTACCAGCGATCGGTCTGATGGATAATATCATCCGGAAAATTTTAATTGATGCTGAGAGCTACAGCTGATCCAATCTGCTAAAATCAATCCCACCTACTTGATGTCTTTATGAAGGAGGAAGAAAAATGGTCAAGGACGTGCAGTAGACAAACGAGGTTCTTTTTGTATTCAGTAGTTTTCTCTTATTCTTACAATTACGTCTTGGTAAAAACCCAATTCATTTAGCTATGAATCTGAATGTGGGTAGTGATTAAACAATAAACATAAAAAAACAGAAAACATTTCCATCAAACTGATGAACTCTTTAGTTATAAATCAGTTTTCTGTTCCAACATCTAACAAATAAAAGCATTCAGTTATTTCAGTTTTGTTAAATACTATGAGTGTGCATATACCGACAAAATAAAATGCTCCTAGTTCTGCTTTTTAATCAAGATATATTTCAATATACATTCATCCATGTTTTGGACGTCTACTTTGTTCATTGAAACTGTAAATCATTTTTATTGCTCACCATCATGAAACGTGCTACCTCCATCCAACTCCACAGTGAACTGTTTACAGTTCTGAGATGACCCGCACGAGCAGAACAAGACGTGAAGTCACGCAGCACGCTGTGTTTAAAGAAGTAAATATGGGCGCTACATGTTAGCATGTGTATCAACTCTGATGATGTTGTACAATCAGAACTGATTAACTTATCTGGCAGGCTTGTTTGGTCCTGTGTTTAAATTTAATCTTGCCTCTTGACGGCTTCTCCGGGCGAAGTGTCATTAATTTTGGAACGGGAGCGACAAACTGAAGGTGAAAACCATCTCAAGTATCAGTCCCAGCACATTAGTATTGATAACATCTAACATTACAGATCATCGGTCAAACTGTGCGACATCTCCTTCACAAGAATCAAACCCACCATTTAAAACACAACTGCAACATTCTGGTACTTCTTCCAGTTATCTAACTGTGAACAATGGTGTACCACAAGGCTCAGTCTAAGGACCCACCATCTTTACAATCTACAGAAGTAATGTAGGTCAGATTATACCTGATACATACTTACATTTTTATGCCGATGACAGTAATTTAATGTCGAGCTAAATCAGTTGCTAAGGTTTTTCAACTCTTACAGTTTGCATTTAACATCATCCAGTCAGATTTTTTCCGTCTCAAACTGGTGCTAAATGCTGAAGAAACCAAAAGGATGTTGTGTTCAAATAGGAAGTTGGTACCAGCAGTCCTTCCTTCTATCTTTTCTATGAATGGTGTTCCTATTAGTTAATTCTTAAAAATACTTGAAAATCTTGGTTGATATTACTCTCTCTTAAGCCTCATGTTGAAAACTTGATAAAAAAAAAATTTAAATTAAAATTGGGTTTCTTTTTCAGAAATAGATCCTGTCTAACTCTGAGTACTAGCAAACACCTTGTAGCTGCTACTTTCCTTCTCTCCATTGACTATGGTGACGTTATTTACATGAATGCTCCTACAAGCACCCTGCAGATGCTGGATGCTGCCTATCATGGTGCACTAAGATTCATAACTGACTGTAACTACCGTATCAACCATTGCACCCTAAATGCATCATGTAAACACCCCGTTCGGGTTATACAGTATTTTGTTTATTCAGCGCAATCCGAAAAAAATTGTGATCAGAACGAAACAGGTGCTTTATGCTGATTCATAACCCAAACGGTGTCCATGTAAATCTGTTCATTTTTTTACCGATTGTGAAAAACTGACCTGAATGCGCATGTCATTTAAGCCTGGGTAAAGCTAATAATATTAGCATGTCGGGGAAGCAAAACTGGTCGGTGAGTGACATAGTATTTCTACAAGAAACTTTGAAAGAGCTCAAAATGATCTGTATTACCTGTAGCTCAGTCAGGGAGTGCAGCAACGTCTCCATGTCATTAAAACCTGTTGCGGGTCCATTTTGGGTGCTCAGTTTTGTTTACATTCATCCCGGAAGTTAACCGGAAGTAGCACTCTTCTGTTTTTTTTGTTTGTTTTTTTTTAAAGGAGAGTTTACTACTCTGCACATGTCAGTACTTCTGGTCAGACCAAAGCCCACTGCATGTAAACGCTCGTTGCGAACGGATTGTGTCCATGTAAATGATACATATGAATTATTTAATCTGAACACATTTCAATCCGGTCAAAGAATTTTGTGTGTGTAAACATAGCTACTGGTACATTTTCATCTTTAAATCACTCCTTGGTCGGTTGCCTTCATACATCTCCTCCTACATGTCACGTCATCAGTGCAGCTACAGCTCCCATGACATCATTACCTGCAGTGTTCCCTCAGAGCAGACTGAATTTGGCAAAAGGGCCTTATTCTACTCTGCTCCTGTAACACCTTACAAAAAGATCTAAAGCTGCTGACTTCGACTTCTCTAAGGGATTTCAAACAATCGTGAATTTCAATGCAAAAATCAATTATTTCAATATATCCGATATATTAAAATGGCAACACATACACAACAGCGTGGCAACATGAAGAAGTGTAGACATTGTTGGGCTAGTTGGCTGATAGCAAAACACAGACAGATAAAATAGACTCGATTTAAGGGCTCCGACGGCAGAGGAAAAAGGGTCTTGACTTGACTAGGTGGAAAACCACCTAGACCACATAGACACGAGGTGAGTCAATGTGAGTCATTGTGAGACTGAACAATGGAAAAACAGCATTAGAGGGTAAATTTCCATTCCTGCAGCACCTGATCAAATAAAAACTAACGAGTTTCCCAAGAGGACTGTGGGAATAAAATGAAGTCTTCCAAGTCTTGCACTTTGACATCAGTTTAGCCCAGTTCTTAACTCTAAAATAAATGTTTTGTTTTAAAATTATAATTAACACCTCGTGTTTTATTCAAACACTTTCAACTTGTAACTCCAGTTCTTCATTTCAGATGTGGTCATACCTTCTAAGAAGTGTGACTCACAAGAATGAAGTCATATTTGTCTTACTCTCAGCACATTATTTTATCACAGTGCTTTTCACATGTTCACTGGTATTTCATTCCATTCAAGACTTCTAAAACAATTCAAGTAAATCCCCCAAGACAAGATTCGAGTTTCTGAGGAACAAAGCGGCGATCATTTCCTGTGTGGGCTTCCTGTGAGAAAGGCTTGGCTCTCTCTCCAGCACACGGTCACTGTGATCAGCCTGGTGAATCTGAACAGGTCACCCACACAACGCTAACTCGTCTGTTACTTCTTACGTCCAGGGGAGGAAAGGGAAAAACAAAAAAGGAACAGCTCCAGGATTTGAAGGAAGTCCAGACAAATATAACCCACTTCTCTGCTTAGATCCACTCCCTCACTGCCTCCTTATTCAACTAGAGCTTTCCAAGAAATATCAAGTACGGAGATGACTCACAATTCTTCTTTAACTCCAATAAATCACAAAACCTGAATCGCAGCATTAAAATCAATGTTACTTTGACACAACCCAAAGATTCACCTGATGATGGGAGAATTTTGGGAGAATACATTTTTATCCACAAAAACTCCAATACCACAATCCACAGGACTCCTTTAGCAACATGTCAATGGTGGGAAACAGAGGACCCATTCCGGGATGTAAACAACAGAAAGTATTTTGTGAATATGCAAGTTTTATGCGACTTTTCTGCTCTGTTTTGGCCGTTTGTGTACATGACAACAGCACTGTTGTCTCTAGAATTGGACTTTTTAATCCAGGTGTCAGAGTGGAGGTTTTAGGGAAACCCCCAATGATTTTTCTGCGTTCAAGCGAGCAGCAAAGCAACAGTAAGCTACCCTTACTCTAGCCTAGCTTCATCCTCAGTCCAAACCAGCGTTCGTGTGGAGGTCATTTTAGATGTTCAGAATAAAATAGAATTCAAAATCTTACTTCTACCCTACAAAGCCATCAACAACTAAGCAACATCTTATATTACAGATCTTATTGTTCCATATTTCCCTAACAGAGCACTTCACTCTCAGACTACAGGATTACTTGTGGTTCCTAGAGTTTCCAAGAGCAGAATGGGAGGAAGATCTTTCAGTTATCAGACTCCTCTCTTGTGAAACCAACTTCCAGTTTCTGTCTGTAAGGCTGACCAGTTTTAAGACCGGACTTAAAGGTCCACTGACATGATAATTGAACTTTGCATAAAATGGCACAACATATATATCTTGTATAATTGAACTATGTTAGTTTTAGCAAACAAAATGATAAATATATGAAAATTTCATTGAAAGTCACTACACATTTGATGTTGTGTTTAGTCACAGAAATCCGGCTACTTACGCATTTAACGTGTGACGTAGCCACGGGCATGTCAGCTAGAACTC
>JARVGV010001587.1:3152346-3165776 GCA_031762435.1 Hypsolebias longignatus | reverse complement strand
GCATTTTTAATGTCAGTTTCCAGATTATTCCACAGTCCAATTCCTTTGATTGAGGTTGACCGACCCCTCAAACTGGTACTATATTTTGGCTTTACAAAAATCTCGGTTCCCCTGAGATTACAACAACTTTACGTTTAACGAAATGTATTTGGATATTCAATGGTAGTTCAGTTTTATGAGCTCTATACATAGTTAACATAATATTGTAATCCACCAAGTCATGGAACTTCAACAATTTAAATTGGTAAAATAATGTGCTTGATGGATGACAATAATGTGTTCTCATAATTATTCTTATAGCTCTCTTCTGTAGTACAAAAACAGGTTCCGTAAATGTTTTGCAAGCTTTACCCCAAACATCAATACAACAAATCATGTGGGACAATAATTGTAATGTACAAGTACAGAGCTTTGTCATTTAACAGGCTCCTGACTCTATATAATACAGCAATTGCTTTAGCTATTTTTGTCCTAACAGAATTTATATGATGTTTCCACGTCAGTTTGTTGTCATTAATAACACCCAAAAACTTCATTTCACTCACAAGACAGATTTCAACACCATCAATCATAAGTGGAACATCAACAGTTTCCTTTTTTCCACTGGATATCATGTACTTAGTTTTATCTAAATTCAATGTGTTGGAAAACTGGCTTTGAAGTGGCATCACAAGAGCAGCTAGTATTCAATGAATTAAAATCAGACTGTATTCACCACCTCAGCTGTAAGCAATAGCTAGGTTTAGAGGGGCCTGCTTTTTTAATCGGTCATCTGAGGTTTTGGCTAATTTCCGTGTTGATGTTTTCCCCAATGGGCCTGTGCTTGGTCCCTCTTCTACTTCTCTATAACCATAGCCCCCTTGCATTTTTTTCAAATACCCTTTGGGTATAAGATTTAGTAAAACTACTCCCTTCTTCTTCTTCATTCTCTGAATCTTGTGAGGGATCCTCATAGCTCTGACCTCCCTGCTGCATTAATCGGTCCTGAGTTTGTGTCGCTAACAGCTGCACTGGTGCTTTTCTCGGTGACCCTGCTCTTATTCCTTTTTCTCGGTTCACATACCTGTTCAAACTCTCTAATAAACCGAGGACATACTTTTCTGCACGAGCCTTCTCCTCTCTGTCAGCTCTCTCTCTCCTGAGCTTATCATCCTCAGTCCATTGCGAATCGCTCTCTTCAGGTTCAGTCCCTGACTCTAAGCTTGGGTCATATTTACTTTGCTCCCTATACTGCACAGAGTTTGGGGTGAAGCTCTGGGGATAGTAGCTCACTCGAGAGACGGGGGGGCGTATCCCCTTCTGACCCATACCTTGATTTTCTCTGTCTTGATCAATGGAGGGTTTCACTTGCCCTACTCCTGCTTCATTTGCTTCTGCTTCTCCTTCTTGGTCTGAGTCTTCCTCAGAGTCTCCAGGGGAGCCTACCACGGAACCTCATTCACTTCCTTGTCCTGACTTTTTTTTTTTTTTTTGCTATTTTATACATCCCCATTCTGGGTAACTCCTCATCGTATGCTCGTATCCTCGAGAGGGCTCTAACCCTGGCGCTTACTGTGAGCCCTATCAACCCTGTAGCTTTAGCTATCATTTTAACTAAGGGATCATATTCAATCGATGGGCTAACCACCCTTATCAGCTCCCTCTGCCTTGGGGTGTTTATCTGTTGTACCCACCATTGTAGCCATTTTCTTATGCCTCCTACCATTTTTATTTTTCTTGGGTCTCATAATACTATTGTCTGACAGCCCAGCCGGTCCTTTGTACAGTAATATCAATCAATCAATCAGTCAATCAATCAATCAGTCAATCAGTCAATCAATCAATCAATCAATCAATCAACTTTATTTACATAGCACATTATACACTCCATTTCCTTCGATGTGCTTCTTTAAACTTTGCTGTAGAAGTTCGTTATCCATGTTGGTGTTACTTTCGTTGAATCTGTCTAGAACCACCTTGTGCCAGGTTTTATACCCCTGTCCATACAGGAGGGTTTCTAACATTGTTGCTCCCTCTGTTGGTTGTTCTCCTGACTTTTGTTCAATTGGCCTTTGATCTACTGTCTTTTTTTCTACTGGTTTTCCCTCTGTTAGCTCTGTCTGTACTGGCTTGGGCCCTACCGGCCCTTCCTTTGCTGGCTCTGTCTGTACTGGCTTGGGCCCTACCGGCCCTCCCTCTTTTAACTCTGTTGTTTTACTCCCTGTTAGTTCAGACTGGCCCTCTAGTCCTGCTCCTGTTGATACCTCGCCTGAGGCCATTGTTCTGTTTTTGTCGGGTCAAGGTTGTCAGTTCTCAAAGCCTCCCGGCTTTATATCCTAGTGCTTTGGATGAGAACAGATCAGCTACTTGCTTACTACTTTGGATTATGGTCAGTAACTCTTCGTAAGCCCTCTACCCCACCTCACTAACCCTTAGTGATCTACTGGGGGTACTGACTGGGGGGTCTCCCAGCCACTAACAATTGTTTTGTTCTAGGGGTTGTCTTGCTGATGCCTATCAGCGCTCTGAAGAGTGCCTTCTCTTTGGGGGGTTCTACTCTTAAAAACCATATCACACCGCTGCCACCATGTTTCGCTTACCTGAGTGAGGCAGCCACTGGACACGTGACAAGCCCTCAGTGCAACCTCTCCTCCAAGGGGTCTAAAGACTAACCCTAGTGCTGTGGTATTATCTGCAGCTCTCTACGATAGTCTCACTAAAGCTATGTTGAAGTGATTCACCCAGAATGTTATCAACCTCCTCTCCATGCGTCACACCCAAGTCTCACTCCATGCCTTGTCCTGTCCAAGCAGCAGGGTCAATGTCGTCTGACACGATGGAATACACGTTCACGGCTGCTCACCTCCTAATTAGCGTTGCAGTTGTTTCCGATCTAGTAGTTTTTAGAGTCCAGGAACAGGACTCAGGGGTGTTGTTTTGTACTCTCAGCTAAGAAACAGTTCAAATCCTCCTAATTTTTGTTCTTAATGTCAAACCAAGCTTCACCATGTGGGTGTTAAATGAGGAAGGAATAATAGTCCAGATTTATGTTTTGCTTTGCTTTAATTAATAATTTTGCAGGGGTACAGCAACAAGCACAATTATGCAATGATTACTATTTTCGATTACATAGGAGACACATAACTTGTTAATTTTGTACCATTTTGTATTTTAACAAATTCCGTCTTCACAAGCTCAAACATCTGATCCATCTCATTTCCCGAGCAAAAAAAGTTGTATCATCAGCAAAAAGTATACATTTGAAGAGTCCTGACACCTTAACCAACTGATTGACATATAGAATAAATAGCTTTGGTCCATTTATAGAGCCCTGGGGGACTCCACTTGTAATATTACATACGTCAGATTATACATAATTAATTTACACAAATTGTTTGCTGTTTCTGAGATAGCTAATTACCCACTGCAATGCTGGTCCTCTAATACAATATTTACTCAATTTTTCAATAAGAATGGTATTATCAACAGTATCAAATGCCTTTTTTTACATCAACAAAAATGCTAAGACAATATCTTTTTTGATCAACAGCAGTAATTATTTGTTCCATCAATTCCATGACAGCATTTGATATAGAAATTTTTGTTCTGAATCCATACTGACTATTACTTAGAAAATTATGTTTATCAATGAAATGGTCTAATCTATTCACAAATAGTTTTTCTAATATTTTTGAAAACTGTGGCAATAACGATATTGGTATATAGTTATTAAATATACTTTTATCACCATCTTTAAAAATAGGTACAACCTTGGCAATTTTCATTTTGCCTGGAAACATTCCAGTTGAAAAGGATAAATTACATATACAGGTAGCCCCCGGTTTACGGCCGAGATCCGTTCCTACGGCCCGGCCGTATACCGATTTAGACGTAAACGGTACCACACGCACATGGCGGCCAAAAACGAAACCGAAACTAAAACGGCGATCGGTCACATCTTTTTAAACACGTTTTTCAATGTAAAACAACTTCGAACGGCCGTTTTAATGTTTTTTAATGTGTTCCCAAGCAGTTAGCTAACAAAATACCTAAAAAAAACGAAAAAATTATAAAATGCTGCATAAAAAAGGCAACTTACGGCGCAATGACGTCACTGGGGGCGGTGCCGTAAACCGATGACGCCGTAAACCGGGGACTACCTTATATTTTATTGTTTTCTTTGTTTGTTGTTAACATTATAGACTTATATTTCTCTTTCATTACTTTAATGTTAAATGAATAGTTTAAAGAGTTTTGGAGTAGGATTGTGGGGAAAAATGACAAACATATAATATCTTTCCATCTATCCATTCATCATCTTTACCTGCTTCTTCCATTTTGGGTCGTGGGGTCACTGGTGCCCATATCCAGCTATCACTTTGCAAGAGGCAGTGGACACCTGGACAGGTCTCCAATTCATCACAGACACACAGAGACAAAAAAAAAAAAAAAAACATTCACTCTCTCACTCACACCTAGGGACAATTTAGAGTTACCAATCAGCCTAACATACATGTTTTTGGACCTTGGGAGGAAACAGGAGTACCCGGAGAAAACCCACGCTTGCACGGAGAGAACATGCAGACTCCACCCAGAAAGACCCCAGGACCAGGATTTGATCCAGGGCAACCTTCTCACTGAGGGGCAGCAGCTCTACCAACTGAGCCACTGTGCTGCAAAATACCCATTACCTGTTAGGACAACTCCCATACAGGTGTATGCACAGTTCTAAGACCCTTGAGTACCGGTATTCAGATGGGTTTAAAATGCCTGCAGCAACTCTACAAGAGAAAGTCTGTACGTGACAAGGAGCTTTTGTGAGACACAAGAAAACTGAAAACTCCTGTAAACATTTGTAGATGCATTAGAGACTTTGTGAATGTCGTTCAACAAGCATTTGCCAACCATCTCTCCCCAGTGGGGTACTACCTTAAGAATGGGTATTTCAAGCAAATAAGGAAATTTGAATTACTTGGTAAAAGTAAAAAAATATATTTAAAAAAAATCAAATAATAAAAAAATTAATATTAAAAATACTGAGATTTTACATGAACTGCTAAACGGTTTGTGAGATTAGAGCAGTTTTAGGACAAGAGCAATTCACTCTGATCTGGGTCTGGCTCAGATTATCACTTAGCTTTCACTCCATTCAGACTTCCTCTTTATTCCTCCAAACTCAGATCAGGTAAGATATCAGTCATAATCTTTCTACAGAACGTCATATCAAAACTAGAGCTGTAATGTCAAATCAGCCAGCACCCTTACTGCATGCTCTCTTAATACATCTTGAAGCATCAGACCTAGGAATGCCTCCTCAGTTTAATAGATTGATGCAAAGGGTGTTTTTGGAACAAGCATGAAAGCGAATCATCCCTTCTCAGGTCTGGTTTTATCCCCATCGTCTAACTTCAGTTTACCAGTAATTCACTGCTTAAATGCCTCATTATCCTTTTAGTACCATATCTGTCCTTTTGCTTCAAATTCCGATCCAGGAATTTTGTTTTCCCCCATCCATAAATTCACGATAAAAAGGTGTAGACATCATTTTTGGCAGAGGGTGATGTATAGCTCTATAATGGAATCAGCTGAAGAGAGTTGGTCGTGCACAGCTGTAAGTGGTTCCATGTGTGCGAGACACGGGCTTTATGGCTCCCTTTGATTTCCAAGTCATGTTATCTGAGCATTTTTCTATGGTAAAGATCAAGGTGATTCACTGATGGAGCTGTAACTTAACACTACAGTCGGAGGTGCGGAGTTCACCCTGGAGCTTCACAATAACAAGAAATATTTATGTGGTGAACATGACAACAAGAAAAACAAAGTATTTACGAGTGCTCGGTGGCTACTTTACGTTCAGTTCAGTTTATTTATATAGAACCAAGTCACAGCGGAAGTTGTCTCAGGGCACTGAACAGAAACATTCACATACATAAAAAAGCCTATTAGGGAAAGTTATGAGTCAGAGAGATTTATTTGTCATTTGCATCTTATGTGGTACATGTGGTGGAACGAGATTATGTGCACAGGGTCCCAGTTACATCCAACAATAAAATGTAAAAGAAAAACATTAAAAAGTAATAGTAAGTTTTGAACTGACTCCGATGGGTTCTACTCAGTTCTCTCTTTCTATCCAACCATCCTGCAGCAGAACTGGGGTCAGTTACGCACGGTCTGTCGCACACTTGTGTTGTCTCACACCAAAAGCCTGTCTCTCGCACATCTTTAAGACATCACTCGTCCCTTCGTTTGAATAAACACTTTCCGGGGCCTTAGTCAAATAATTACAGTAACAATATCCAGCCCCCGGCGATGACAGGAACAATATTGCCTCTGTTCATCAACACGGTAATTTGTGAGTCTTTGCCAACTGGAGCTGCAGTGATTATGCTGACATGTGGTAATGGTATACGGCCAAATGCTAATGACATTTTGACAGCAGCTATCTGCAACATGCCGTTTCCCATAGGCTGCCAAAAAGTTGTGCAATACACGCAAGAAATGAAATTGTCCCTCTGGTAGAAGTTTGGATAGTTTGACAGAATAACTTACCACCTCCAGGCAGTCCACTATTTTGCTTAGCTTGTCCTCGGGTAGATTCGCCAAGAGAGAAACACTGACAGACAGAGGAGAGTTCAAAATACTAACATTACATTGTGCACAGGTGTTTGAAGCACATCAATACAGAAACTGCAGTTTTAACACAAAATAAATGTTCATTTTATTAATAATTGCATTTTAGCAAATAGAATACCTTTTCTACAAGAGTTTTTAACATAAGAATTTAGCTAGCATGTTTCTTGAAAAAAAAAAAACTTTATCCACATCCAAACTTTGTGTTTATCCACATCCCCTCTGATTCGTCCCAAAACCAATAAATAAATAGGTTTCTTAAAAATTATTCTCTGAGATAAAATTAACATTAAAAGACTCAAAGTAATCAGACAATGCCGACTAAGACTTGGGGCTGACCTTCGGAGGAAGTTGCGGTACTGCTCGTGTCGCGTCTCAGCCGTCCTCCTCATGATGTTCTGGAACACCTCTCGGTCCAAAGCCCATGTTCTCACTTTGTTCACAGCTGTAGAAATAAAAATAAAATAATTAAAATAAACCCTTCAAAAACATGTCACAAGGGAAGGTTATTTTATGCAAAGTGAGGCACTTGTACTGTAGAGTACAGCACATCATGCGGCCCATCAACAAACTGTTACACAGCAATGACCCAGACAAACAAACACCTTGTGTAATATTTGACCTTGATTTGTGACCTTGACTTTGAGGCTGGGGTGATGAAATTATTATACGACATGCTAATGATGTGTATCAAGTTTGTTAAATTATATTGAGCGAATCAGAAGTTATGGGCGGGACAAGAGAAAGTTTGCGGACAAACGGACAGACTAAGCCATAACACCTTTGATGGGCGTATAAAAAAAAATACATCAACAATGAAAATAATATTTTGTGAACATATTGATTGCACATTGTGCAAATAGTTTTTTTTAAACATTTAAACTCTGATGGGCTAAACCCAATGCACTTATAGCCCTTACATGCTCTTCGTGGTCACTGTCAGTCAATATTGAGGCAGCTGCCATGACGGCCACAAAGAAAGTCGAGGAGAGTCCAGTGTGGGTGGAAGTGGGCATCAGCACACTGGTTTGATGCACAGTCTAGACCAGGGTTATTCAACTAAATGGCTCGGGCCACAGTTATTGAAAGCCAAGAGCTCAGGGGTCAGATATACAGCAGTTATCCTCATTAAATAAGTTTATTTTATGGTTTAATATCTAGTTTTATCTAAAAATTAACCCATTGATGGGCCAAACTGAGTTCAGCCATGGGCCTGATTTGGCCCCCGGGACACCAGTTGAATAGCCCTGGTCTAGACAGTTGCAAGCTGTGGCTGTTAAAAATTAATTGTAATTTACAAAAATTCGTCATGTAAAATGTGGCCGCACGGCTCACTGGTTGCAGGCGCTCAGAATTCGGTGAAACTCACGTTTTCTTGCAGATTTCAGTTGCAGCCCAGTGAAATTCAACCTCAAACATAAATAAATAGCCCTGTCATTACTACATGAACATTTTGTTTAATCATTGTCGTTTAGGGGAAAAGGAAATGTGGAAAAGCTCCTTAACATACAAAGATATGTTTAAAATGAACCAGTAGCAAAGAAAAAAAGCACAGATAAAAACCTTCCACTTCATCTTCATCAGCCTGAACATCTAGGACACCTGGATGTCCATCTCTCAAGGATCAACAGAAAGTTAATTTACAGTGCTTGTTTAAACACACCAGTCCAAGCAAAGAGTGCTCACATAGATCATGTCTACGTTCTCAAAGCCATGGGTGTAAAAAAACAACAACCAGGATGTGAATCAAGTAAAGTTTCTGTCAACACCGCCATGAAAACTCTTGTTAGCTTCACCATCTCCATCTCTCACCATCAGTGCTTAAAGGTGTCAGGGATGAAGGTCAGAGGAGTCAGAATGTCTTGTAGATTTATACAAGAAGATGGACCATGAGTGGAATACCCCTTCTGGTCAGTGGGGAGTCTTTGAAGCAGGAGTTGAAGTATCTGGGCATCTTGCTCCTGAGTGATGGTAGGATGGAGCCGGAGATGGATCGATAAATCGAGGACCTGTCCTCAGTAATGAGGGCGTTGCTTCAGTCAGTCATGGTGAAGAAAGAGTTGAGTTGAAAGGCAAAGCGCTGGATTTACTGGTCCCTTTACGGTCCAACCCTCAGCTAAGTCCATGACCAAAACAATGTGATCCCAGTTAAAAGTAATGAGCTTCCTACGTATGGTGGCCAGACTTAGAGGAAGGGTGAGGAGCCTCGTCACCCATGGGGAGTTGGGTGAGACGGTTTGGGCAGTTGATTAGGATGCCCCCTGAATGCCTCCCTTTAGAGGTTTGCCAGGCAACGGGGGCAGACCCAAAACTCACTCGAGCTATTAAACGTATCTGGCCTGGAACTGGAGCTGGAAAGTGTCGCTGGAGAGAAGGAGGTCTGGGTTTCTCACCTGGACCTGTTCTTTCTGCAAACTGACTAAAGATAAGTGGTAAAAACTGGAGATGGAGACGGATGGATACTTTCAGTCCAAAGCAGCGCAGCTGGCCGCACATCAACCAATGGACTTTTAGTCAAAGTTCAAAGTTCCAGGACTTCGTAGACTTTAAAACATTTTGGATTCAGGGAACCTTTACAGAGGAGAAAAGTTTTCAGGGACCCCCTCATGTTTATTTATTTCTTCAATTTGTCTCTTTAATGCAATGGAAATTTTGTGTAACATAAATATAAACCTGTTCTTTAATAGTGTTAATACAATTTTTTACTTTTAAACATGGCGTGTTTTCATTCGACACACTGAATTAACAAAAATTTTAATTTAAACTTCCAAAAATTACGTTTTGAGAAAATTAACAGTATCAGAAACTACCTTAAGACTTTACCTATTCACATAACGAGCATAAATGTATCACCTCTTCTTCAAATTATTACAGAAAACTCTCTTTACATAAAACTGAACAGAATCATCATGGCAGCTGTCAAACCAAGTAACGGGGCTTCATTTGTAAAACGATCAATGCTGGAACACAAATAGTGGTTGGGCCATCGGGGGTTCTGGGGATCCTCTCCCGGAAAATTTTGAATAAAGTAGATGTGATTTCCTGCATTTTGGTGTATTTTAACGGGTTGTTAAGCATCTTTGTACTTGTAAAAATAAATTTAAAAAAAATGTTTTTTTTTGGGACCCCCAAGCACTGGCTCACGGACCCCTAGGGGTTCGGGGACCCTAGATTGAGAACCACTGCTTTAAAACAGCCTAATTCCAGTATGAAACAAAAACAACTTAACGAGTGTAAATGTTAAAATATTTTTAGAATATATGAAGTTTTTTGTACCTTTAAAGTATATCTCATGCTCAAAAAGCATTTAGCGAGTATTAATGTCAAGCTGTGTGTTTCAGTCACGTGACGACCTGCACACGTTGCCTTCAAATTGTGTCCCACACTGAAGAGGTCAGCTTGTACAGCTCGACACGTGTCCCGCAGTAACCCCTCGAACTGGGACACAGACTGCCACTCAGTGTGGGTTCAGTGGGACCAGCGCAGGGGCAAACAGGACACAGAATCAGACTGCTGGTAAACAATGTTTGATTATGTCTGTCACACTGTCACAGTCCTCTGAGTCGTCAATGTGTTCGATGGTTACAGCATCTGTCTGAATTTATAACAGAAAAAAAAAACCCGGATACAATTAGGAGAGCGTTCTTTACTGAGTTTAAAACGTTTACCTCGCACCGATGCTGTCCGTGTGCAGTTGTACAGGATGGCTAATTCCCCAAATGTGGTCCACACCGCTATCGATGTGAGCAGCTTGTTTTGTTGAAACACGTCCAGCTTCCCGTCTGAAAATATGAAATAAGAGCAATCAATGATTTTTTTTAAAGCTCCTGTTACACAAACATGATTCAACACCAACTTAATGAAACTGTCATCACATTTGATCCATAAAAGGCAACAAGATGATTTTTGTTCTTTTGTTTTAATAACGCCTCTTTCATGACTTCCACAGTCAGACACAACTCCAGCTCCAAAACAGTTGAAACATTGTGCAAAATGTAAATTAAAAACTGTATTTGAATATTTATAAATCTCATAAATTCATGTTATTCAGGGGGGCAGACTCCTGGGATATTAAGCCATTCCATTTTCTGTTGAACATTATTCTGAAATGGTTCCAGTTTATAGAAATGGTCTTTTGTAGACTGGTGAACCTCTGCCCATCTTTACATCTGAGAGAATCAGCCTCTTTAAAATGTTCCTCTTACCGACCTCTTCTCAGTTAGATGCTAAATGCTTTTACAGGTTTTGAACAGTTAGAGTTTAGATTAATAAGGTTAATTTTAAATTAGTGAGTAAAGAGTGATATGATTTAGGATAACAGCAAACCCCTCCCTACTCTGTCCATGAACAGCCCTGAAATTAATATAAATTTAATTTGTGGCAGAAATGAGGACTGAAGACGTTCTTCATGAGATGTAATGAGTCCAGGTGTTTGTGTTTTTTAGAGCCTCAATACAAAAAAAAAAATTCATCATGAGCAGTTCTCATACTTTAGAAAAGATTCTCATACATTAGAAAAGTAAAAGTTGTCAGATTAAGTTTAGGTCTTTAATCTTATTTGCAGCGACTCTGGAGTCGACTTCCTGTATTTAGAATTTAATTCATCCCTTTTTTTTTAATTTAAAAAAAATGTTGGGTTAATTTTTGGAAACTGCAAGTAAAGTTTAAGGACAAACTTGTCTTAAAACTACTTATTAATTAGCAAATAATTAAATGTCAAAAGAAGAAAAACATCAGCGTGAAAGTATAATTATATCGTTTCATATATTTCGTAAGTCTTACGGTTCAGATTGAACTTTTCTCTCTCCTGCCAGGAGCTGGTAAACCACAGGCACATACTCTACTTCCATCTGCCAAAAACAAGCTTCACCCACCAAAATAATTACAACGTACATTCTTCAAATAAAGCCCAGCTAAGCTTTCAAAACAACAAAACGCTCTGCAAAGATTTACTTCCTGTGAATGGGTAAAGCTATGGAACCAGCCCAGTTTCTGCAGCGCTGCTGTGATTTGATTGGCTCGTTGTCAGAGTGGCTGCACAGTGGGGGCAAAGATTATTGTACATAAACCATAAAACCTATTTTAAAATACGACACACAGCCTGTCAGGTTCAGATTTGTGTTGCTGCTTTCAAAAGATAAATATCTATTTGGAGAAATCTCACTCGTATTATCAAAAAAATAAAAAAGTTCAATGCAGAACTCGCATTATCATCTTGATGAAGGTGACGTTTCATTTTACTCACCTGATACCAATCATTGTGCACAGTACTGTATTCTATTCAGTGCACCACTTTATTGTCTTAAGTTCTCTGGACGAAGGAAGAGCTGAATCAAGCCAATAATAATTCTGTCCAATCACCTTTTGGAAAAGGTTTATTACTCAGGACTTCATTTAGAAGCTGTGATATTACAGTGTGATGAATGACAGAGTGGTAAGTGAAATTCACACCTATAAAAATATCCAGCAGATGTTTCTGTATTATCACCCACCACCATGAAAACTAAAAAAATCTGTTGTCTGTAGGGAAAATATCTCCATCTATTTTTATAAAACTCTCTAAAATAATCTTTGAGCGTACAGTAGGCCCTTGCTACTTTTGGTTCGTTTATCACGGACTCGATCTATTGTGGTTTTTCAAAATAAGATTGGACATGACGCACAATTGGCTGTTTGATGGATGAGCTGCACAATCGGCATAAATTATTTAAAATAAATTACTTAAAATTATTTAGCACTGCAAATTTGTGCAGCCCTTAAACTTCCTCCTGCAGCTGATCAGCTGATCTCTGTGCAAAGTGGGCGTGGCCAAGAGGGCTTGCAGGTGGCAAAGAGCAGAGGAGGCAGGGAGCTGAAATCATGACGTTCTGTGTCTTTTAGAGCGTTTAGAGTTTTGAAACATTGTTTAGAATATTTCAAGAGTGTGGGAAGGGTTTAAAAGGCCTTAATACTGTACTGTATATATAAAGGGAGCGAGCAGCACGTCTCTAAGAAAAGTGGGAGGGAGGCCCCTTGATGTGACATGGGCTGTCTTTCCTTCCTTTTTTTTTGGTTCTCAAAATGGCGGACGCTAGATGTGGTTTGAGCTCTTTAGCGTAGCATTTTTCACAAAAAGCTTGTAATAAAAAATCAGTAAACAAGTTCTCAGATTATTTTTGCAGAGAAAAACAACTTTTTGAACAAGACACGGGTTTCAACGTGAATTTAGGAGCTTCGACAAGACGGAGGTTTTTTTCCCCCCCAAGGTCGGTCGGTCTGTTAGCTTAGCTCGTAGCTTAGCTTCTCAGCTAAGGGAGGGGTCAGTGAAGAGCACCAGAGTTGAGCCTTTTGTCATCAAGTGTCTTCAATAGAGAGAGACATGAAGAAACGATAAAGCCGATAAATGAAAGTGAGGTTGATAATTTTCATTTATCATGCGGTTAATTGATTTATTGTTTTTTGCAACAGGCCTCCGAGACTCTGCCACAGGCGGTGTGCGAGAAGTGTTTTTATGTCTCGCTTCAGCTTCTCCACGCTCACAGACTCGGAGGCGACCTTGGAGTACCGGCTGCGTCTAATCAGCTCGTCATCCAGCTCTCTAACCCACACACACGGTCAACAATAATTTAACATTAGTTAGCGATAAATATCCTTGACCTTGACCAAAATTTGACAAATTTTAACCTCCAATCAGTCACAATTTGGTTTCTGAGGTATCCAAACCCTCTCAAAGTTGTCTCTCACTCATGGAAACTGAACTGAGAAGGCACAAAGTTTGTTTTCTCAGTCATCCAGGTATAAAACAACAAAAAAGGTTGAATCATGTCATCTGGACTTTGTTT